>OMLC01093730.1:2272-14377 GCA_900302585.1 Regalecus glesne | reverse complement strand
GGAGGAAATGTATTCTATTTTTATGTGTGAGTAAAGCGCACTTGATCTTTTCCTCCCACATGAGACTACTGAAGGCCTAGATGCTCCTGACAGTCCATAGGAACACATCGTGGGTCTATTTTGAGTCTACAGTGCATGACAGAAGTCCAGTAAATATGGAATCCCTGTAAACTCGACATCTCTTACTACATGATTTCATTTCTTCTTGGAAGGTTTTCCGCAACCACATTTTTACAATGTGCAGGGGGTGTGGCTAGCCCTAATTTGTTCGGTGAACAATTTTTGTAAAAAACAACAACAACAGTCCGTCGGTTTGCAGTGCTTTCTTAATGCACACATAATCATATCAATCATGAACCCATGACTGCTGTCTTTAGGAATCTGACTCTTTCCTCTGCACGACGTCAGCCCACCCAAACAGTTGTCAGCTATTATAAAATTATCTTCACAGACTTGATTTTGAATGGAGGGGGGGGGGCTGTGCAGCCTCTTCTCAGCCTGTGTATTGCTAGAGGAAGAGGTGGCCTACTCGTGGTTTAGTGCGTCCCATCTGGTGAAAACCAGGTCAAGTCTTGGTGTGGGGACATACCAAGGCTGTTTTCCCATTGATCCTACCTGGGGTGCAAGTATGCGGAACCACAGCGTTAGCACCAACAGGAGTTGAGCTATTGTTGCTGCCGAGTGTTTTCCTGCATGTTTCTTGTCAGCGTAGTAGCTGTGTCATCCTGGCAGGGAACCATGGCCCCTTGTGGGAAGTACTAAGGCTTGTCACTGCTGGTAAAACATGTTTGTGAATGGGCTGCTGTCAGTACCTTAAAAGAGACAGATCCCAGAGTCCATTGTTTTCAGCTTCCACTTGCTGAGAAACGTAACGTGGCCTAAAGGTGGCCAAAACTGTTGGATCTGATGATGGATTTTATTTTTTGCTCATTCTAAAACTTGTAAAAGAGGGACAAATCGGGACAGGAAATAAGTTTATTTTTTATTTTTAATCATCCCTTCTTCCCCTTTTACTCTGCGTCATCATGCCAAAGCTGATTAGTCATTATGGCCACGTCTTTATTGTTTGGCCTTAGCTGCAAGCACACCTAATCTCTGGTTAGATAACAAGTGGTTGGAAATAGACAAGGAAAGCAAAGTGAATGTAATACTGAAACACACCTTACTAACATAATGGGATGATAATTGAACCTGTACCACAGCAAGATGTGGATTTTTGAAGAATGGTGAAAAATATTTTTAGAACTGCCATATTTCCATGTAAATAAGAAATCTATCCATCTTCAGCCACTTATCCAATTTTGGGTCATGGAGTCATGCTGGAGCCTATCCCAGCACTCATTAGGTGAAGGGTGGGAAAACACTCTGGAGAAGTTGCCATTTCATGGAAGGGCTTGAGCAGTTAAGGGTCCAGTGTCTTGCTCAAGGACACTTTGACATGCTTTTTGCAAGGGCGTGGGATCAAACCATCAATCTTCAAACTGCTCCCTGGGCACAGCAGCTGCTCATTGCTCCTATACAATAGGATGGGTAAACTGTCAGAAGCATTTTGATAAGATTTACTTTAAAACAAATCCTGACCACATTAAAATGTTGTCAGGTAACATTATGATCGAGCATAAACTTCCCCAATGGTTTTTATATCAGCAACTTTTATATCAGCCCAGCAACTCATCACATTGCTGGGCTTCAACACAGTAGGGAAGTCATGTGAGCCTTCACAAACCATGATATATCTCCCTTTTGGAAACAGGATGTTCACAGTACAGTCAAATGCATCCTCACTTATTATACATGCTCTCAGAATATGTTTGGAAGCATGGCAGTGATTCAGTTGGATTTGGATCTGCCTTTTGCAGCTGATGTGGTACATCTCAACCAACCTCGACTCAGGAGAGAGCAGGAAGCCGTCTAGCCCAGCAGTGCTGCAAAGCAAAAAAAATCAGGAATGACACGGATGTAGTCCGGGAAATGCACTTGGTAGAAGAGGAAGGAGTCCTTTTAAAGACATACGGAATTGGCATTCTGCAGCCTGGTGCTTGTAAACACAACTTGAAAAGTTGGCCTTCCTTCCTAGCTCAAGAAGAAGAGGCCCATAGCTCCATGTTGCCCTTCATCCCCATCAATACCCGTCAATAGCGGAAAGCCAACCCGATTCCGTTTTGGAGTGAGCCCTGTCTGCTTAGTGTTTCACGCTTTATTTGTTTAAATTTTTTAGGCTGCATGTGTGCCATCATGTATCCTATCAGCTGTAATGATCACCTTACGGAACCCTCAAGTTCCAAAACACAACCCTGTCCTCACAAGTGATGCTGTTGGTTGCGGGCTTTGACTGCCAACCCACTGTGTGCAGAGGATGCCCAGAGACAAGTACATATTTTAAGAAACCAGAAAGTAGACGCAGAAGGAAGAGTCTCTGTAGACACCGACGCACAGATAAGCACCACAAGTAATGATTATAGGAGGTACATCTCTGAATAAGTTTGTGCTGTTGCGGGGAGGAGATCCTGCTCAGTGGGAAAGCAAAGACACTTTATCTGGTCATTATATTCTCACCATGAAATTTGACCTCTGCCTTTAACCCATCCTACTGCAGAGCAGTGGGGAGCAGTTAGGGGTTCAGCCTCTTGCTCAAGGACACTTCAACACGCTTTCAGTAATTTTTTCAATTAAGGTCTTCTAAACATCAGAAATACCGATTGACGGCTATCTTAATTTTTCAGAGTCCAAAACCGTTTACTTAGTCAAACATAACAGCCTGCACAGTGGTTCAGCAGTTGGCATTGTTGTGTCACAGCAGGAAGGTCTTGGGTTTGAATCCCACACCAGGTCCTTTCTGTACAGAGTTGGCATGTTTTCCCTGTGTCTGTGGGTTTTCTCCAGGTGCTCTGGTTTCTCCACAGCATCATAAAGACATGCATGTTAGGGTTAATACTCCTGCCTGTGCCCCTGAGCAAGGCAATAGGAAAAAGAACCGGACCCCCGGTGCTTTAACTGCCTACTGGTCCTATACAATAGGACGTTTCCAGTTTTACTGTATGCGCGACAAATAAAATGTCTTCTTATGAAAGTGCAACCACCAGATGTTCCATATTTTTATTTGACGAGTGACTCAAACAGTCGACTGCCAAATCGTTTAGTCTAATTACAAGTACATAACTCGACGGCAAGTATGGGTGGAAACGTTTCCGTTCTATAGAAGATGGAAGGATGTGCTCGGAACCCACCAATTCATCATCTAGAACTTTTTGTCCGTTTCCTGCGAGGGTGTACAGTTTTTCGACATTCCCGTCCAGCGTTTCCCACTCCTCACCTCAAATTTCGCATCAACATCATTTGACAAAAGTTGTTCTGTGGTGGAGCTGTGGTTGTTGCTAGTTCTGTCATGATGCTATGCCCTCCTCTTTCTCCGTTGGTTTGCAGGGCCGAAGAAGAAGAACCCAGGGCTAAAGCTGCCCAAAGAGGTGTTTGAGCAGGCCCCACCAGCAGCAGCGTAAGGCTCTTCTTTACTCAAGATTTACACTTGCAACCACACCGCACTAAATAAAGGCATGCTGCATCTTTTCAATGACAAGGATGCTCACATAGACATTTTTTGGCTAAGTCCTGGAATGTGGAACCTGTCAACTCAAAAGTTTTTACTTTTCCATATCACGTTCTGCATCTGGGATGTGAGGACCACACTTAATGAACAGTTGCCCTGTTTAATTTTGGATTGTAGTTTCTCTTGGATAAAGATAAAAGTCACAGTAGGTGAATCAAGGTATGTCTGATTAGGGGTGTAAATCATGATGGAATGCTATGGCAACACGTTGCCCGTGATAACGGTGGTATTGCGATACAGCGATCATGTGATTCCCGATACTTTGCAAGACAATCATCTGGAATACATCATGATATCTGTGTAATTGAAGTTGAAAAGATACTCCTAAAAAAGGCAAAAAGCAGGAATTCTGTATTTATTTACTGCGTTGTGTTGTCAGCTTTACAGAATTTTGACAACAGGGATTCAATCTTGCATGGAGTCTTAGCTTAGTGCCTTTTCAACACACTCAGAGAGACATGGTCGCTGCAACTTATCCACGTGTGTCATCATTCCGATGTACAATAAAACCTCCTAGGAACTCTTTGGACCTTTTTAGCTTTTAAACGTCAGTTTATGTTACTGTTGTTCGAGATCTTGCCTGATATCAATAGGTTGTAAAAAAAGAACAGGGAAATAGTTTGAAAATAGTAGTGAAAAAAAACATTGATATTTGGCACTAGGGTCTCAGTAATGCATCGCAAGAGGAAACACTGCGATATATTCCAGCATTGATATTTTGTCCCACCCCTTAGACTGATTACCTTAATTGTCGATTAACCGTCAATTATGGGCAAACAGGATTTATTCATAAAACGTATCAGCACCTCAACAGAGATGCACAATGTGCCATGTGAATGCTCTATAAACGTCTCACGGTCATGTCATTTGAACTGCCAGTGTGCTTACAGTTTTTGCTCCGTTCTTGCACCGTTTTCCCACCACAGGCCCCCACGTGATCTTGACTCCAAAGCCTGCGTCACAATTGGAGATAAGGTAAAATTTGACGCTGCTCTTTGCTGCATCTTTTTCGAATTTTTATTTTCTATTTTATTATCTTCATTTCTCAAAGCCTGGTTTTAAGTTGACTGTTCTCTCATCTCTGTCCAGAACTTTGTGGTGAAGGCAGATGACTTGGAGCAGATTGCAGAGTTGGGGAGGGGAGCCTACGGAGTGGTCGACAAGATGAGACATGTGCCCAGTGATGTAATCATGGCTGTCAAGGTAGGCGGACTGCTCTCTGCTCCATGTTGCCCGTCTTGGCTGTTCAGTCGGTGCCCTCAACTTTGACCAGAACGCAACGAGTCATAATTATACCCAATGTTATGTGGTCAGCACGATTAAATTCCATCTGCAAGTGCTCGTATTGAGAGTAGAGTTGGGTAGAGATGGTACACGGTATACGTTCATGATCTTCTCACTTGCAGTTATTCTGGGTGAAGCTGCATTTGCTGGTTTATCTACATGCAAAAATTACAGGGCCTTTAAAGATGAGCTGATGTCATCTTTAATGATGTTGGAATTTTAAGCAAATAAAACCAGATTTGATTGGGGTCGAGTCAGTTTTTCTGTACCCTGAAATGACCCTAATCTATGAGGTCGTTTCCCCAGAGGATCCGGGCCACAGTCAACACGCTGGAGCAGAAGAGGCTACTAATGGACCTGGACATTTCTATGAGGACAGTGGACTGCTTTTACACGGTCACCTTCTATGGTGCCCTCTTTAGAGAGGTGAACACATTATGAGTTATCACCAATATTGGCTGTGTGGCTCCTTGTTTTTTTAATCTTGCATTTTATGAACTCATTTACTCATTCATTTATTTGGGTGCTCAGTGCATTGCTTCTGAACTTTTACATCTCTGCTCTCAGGGAGATGTTTGGATATGTATGGAGCTGATGGACACCTCTCTAGATAAGTTTTACAAGAAGGTTATCGAGAAGGGCACAACAATCCCTGAGGACATCTTGGGCAAGATCACTGTCGCAGTATGTCCATGGCTTCCTCATTCCTTGAGAGCATTGTTATGTTGCTACTGTTACCATTCGGGCGTCCTCGTCACCTCTGATAATAAATTACTGCTATCATGTCTTAACATCGATTCAAACTCTTGCACTGCCCTCAACTTGTGTTTGCTTTACAGATTGTCAAGGCATTAGAACACCTGCACAGTAGCCTATCTGTGATACACAGAGGTAATCCAGAAACTGCACTGTGTATTTTCACAACATATCTGGGTTTATAAGCATATGGTACCTTCTTGAATTGACTTGAAATTCATTGGGATGTTTTGCCCTTTGTTGACCTGTCAAACCTTCTTTCGTAATGCTCTTACAAATGTCTTTCTCCAGATGTGAAACCCTCCAATGTACTCATCAACACTCAGGGCCAGGTCAAGATGTGTGACTTTGGCATTAGTGGCCACCTAGTGGACTCGGTAGCCAAGACCATGGATGCAGGCTGCAAGCCCTACATGGCGGTAAGGGAGGCAGGAAAGGAGCTTGAAGAAGCGGGATTAGGGACAGGAGCAAAATATGGGGTAACATTTGGAGGGAGGACTTTAATGTCAAGGCCTGGTGCCTGTCTGTAGCTCAGCTGTTTTGACCCTCTGTGAGCTGGTGTGCAGCCAGAAATACTCAGGCAGGGTGCTCTGCAGCCGGTCTGAAGTATAAACTGCAGCCTGATGATTAAACTTTAGCTGCTAAGGTCATTGGCTATCTTTAAATTGCCTCCTAAAGCCCATAATACAGGCTACTATATAACTTGTTTTAACTTTATCTTATCTTATTCCCCATTATATTTCCCTGCACCATTCCCCTTGAATTCTGATTTACATCCATTATATTGTTCCTCTGGTTATCCACTTTTTTCATTATTTTATTTTATTTAATATGTCTAAAGCAATGTATTACCCTGTTTCAAAATGAGCCACAGAAATAAAGGTATAAATGTCATAATTGTCCTATGCCATACTCATTGTCTGTTGCCTGGCTTGTATCCTGTTTCAGCCTGAGCGGATCAATCCTGACCTCAACCAGAAAGGCTACAGTGTCAAATCAGACATATGGAGTCTTGGTATCACAATGGTGAGTAAGGCCGGTTTCTACATCTGTCTTTTCATTCTAGAGGTTCACTGATATGCACTGTCCCTAGAAAGGAGATAATTATGATTATTGTTGTTGTTCTATCACTTGCAATAGATTATCATTGTTATCCTCTCAGTGTTGTATGCTGTCAATTGTGTTTTATTTTGCGTACACAACATCCATTGCACCCCTGTCCATCTTGGGAGAGAGATCCCTCCTCTGCTGCTCTACCTGAGATTACTTCCTATTATTTCTCCCCGTTCAAGTTTTTTAAGGGGAGTTGTTTCTTATCCGATGCGAGCGTCTATGGACAGGAGGTTATTTGTGTAAAGCAAATTTTAAATATATGATAATGGGCTGTACAAATAAAATTGACTTGCCTTGACTTTTCTCATATAGCCTTGGGAGCCAGCCACACAGTGCATGTGTTCTGCTAGCTTTCATTGTCAGATTTGTTAAGAGATAAAAAGATCACGAAAGAAGCCGCTTTACTTTGGCTCCTCATGTTGATGTTCTTCCCTCTTGACGTGCCTTTATTCAATTCCGCAAGATTGACAGTTGAGCACGGCACTATATCGATTTAATATAAATGTTGTGATTTAAGACTCGATATCATCTGGGATTTGATTAACCGTACTATTATGACATTAAATATTTTCTTACCCTGGTAAAGTCAGAGATTTGATTTTCTGAAAATATCCGTTTTTTTTCTGAGTGAAATGGACAAAGAATGCCTCTACCTGCTTGTTCATATAGTCATCCCCAAAGTATCATATTATCAATACACTGTCAAAACTATTCTGATATCTGATCTTTTCAATATCAGCAAGCCCTGGGGAAACATGATGTCCCATTGTGATGGTGGAGGAGAAATGGTTGCCTCTCCTCAGCCTGTGGTCCTTCTGTTAGGAGCAATTTTCCTTCTGCAGGGTATAGACAAAGGGTTTATATTAAGATGGGATATGACTATATTGAACGCAGAACTGATGAAGTTTATTTCATCATGGATATTGGTGTAAACCAGTGAATGAGTATGTGTGGTCATTAAAATGGCATCATCTATTAGTGGAGTAGAAAGGTTGAGTGAGTTGTGTAAATTTTCCTTGACACGTGCTCATGACTGGCCTCTAAAAGCACTTCTCAATGATAGGCCTGAAGTACTACAGGGCAAACAGCATTATTACATTACACTAGGGTTTTCCTGGATGTCAGATTAATAGCGGTGGCTGTAAAAAGAGGCGGGCTACGGAAAGCTTGAACGTTGTCAGTGAAAACCACCTAACCTTAAATACTGACTGGGTCATGTGTATCTTGACCTTTTACTTTGTGTGATTGGACATTCCTCATCATTCACTTGGGATCATAAGTCATCATAATTAAAAGTCAAAGGCCATCCAGGGTTTCTGAAACCAACACACTGGCCTAGTGGTTAGCACTACTGCCTCACAAAAGGAAGGTCCTGGGTTCAAACCCCAGACTGTCCCAGATCCTTCTGTGTGGAGTCTGCATGTTCTCCCTGTGTCTGTGTGGGTTTCCTCCAGATGCTCCACTTTCCTACCATCATAAAGACATGCATATTAGGGTTAATACTCCTCCCTGTGCTTCTGAGCAAGGCAATGGGGAGGATAAAAACTGGAGTTGGTCCCTGGGTGCTGCAGCCGTTCACTGTTCCTATACAATAGGTTAGGTTGAATGCAGAGAAAAAAATACATCATACGTATATGGAAGGACAAATAAAGTTTATTGTAAACCAGGGTTTCTGTGCATATCTGCCAAGTTTGAAATTTGTGAAATACTAATTTTAGTTATTGGCAGGACTTAAAAAACAGTTTGGACAAAAGGTTTTGAAATGTATTGGAAAGTCAAATCATTCAGTCTGTATGTGTTTTTTTGGCCACACCTTTTTATATAGACGTCCACTTTGTCCCACACAGATATTAATCATTGATCAGAAATGATACCCGGACCGGGTTTGAAACTACAGCCCATGCTGCTAATACTGATGTGAAATGAGCATGCAGTGCATTTCCACTTCTTCCATCTAATGTGTCAGTCTTGCGTATGTGGAAACAAATTCCAAGTATACAGCTGATGTTACTACATGGACTCCGATGACCCATAATGCATTGCGGCCTTGTTACATCGGTCAATATTTGCTCCATATAATGGCTGACGGATGGAACTAATAAATTTATGTATAGCCAATCAATATTTTATGGCTAAACATTTGAATTGATTCAATCAACTATGTGCAAATCAACTTGGCCAATAATCACTTGATAAATTTAGTTTTGAAAAATCATCTCAAGACTGGAGTTGGTAAGCCACTGCACCACATAGCTAGCTTGTTAAAATTTCCTCTGAGTCAAATCTGTGCCACCAAAGGTCACCTTGGTTGTCATTCTACATGGTTTGTCCTTTACAATTTAAAGACATTATTCAGAAGGGGATTTTTATTGTCGAGCTGATGCTTGTGGCAAATTTCCCCGTGTTACCCATAAAGGAATATCTTATCTTATGCGAAATTGTCATTCAGAAGTGTGATGTACTATTTCAGTTTGTTCTTTATTTGTTTCTGTTTTTTTATAATAATAGTTATCTGTTGTGCTGTGCAGTGTTATTTATGTGGTGCGCAGCATGCTAGTATGAGATTTGCAATACAACCTTTAAAAAATCACAGCCATCCATTCAGCCTTAATCCAATCTTGGGTTGATTGATGGCATTCGATTGCAAAAAGCATAGGCTGGTATTTTAGTACTATAAAGATAGTTGGTAACTTAAGTTCTGTCAGACTGCCCACTCAAGAGTTTTGGAGATACTGAATGACCTTTAGGTGGCTACTTTTTCTTTTCTTCCCATCAGATGCATAATTATCATATCACCCAGGTAGCATTAGCATTCATCTGAGTGAACCAGATCTAAATGTTCTAGATTTTAGTCAGGATATTTGACTGCATGTTTACAACTCATTCACTCTCTGTTTCTACTTCTTAGATTGAGCTGGCTATTCTGAAGTTCCCCTACGACTCTTGGGGCACCCCATTCCAGCAGCTCAAACAGGTGGTGGATGAGCCCTCTCCGCAGTTGCCCGCCGACCGGTTTTCACCAGAGTTTGTAGACTTCAGCTCCCAGTGGTGAGTCTCACACTCCTGAGGTGTTTACATTCTGATGTGCTCTTCTCCATCTTGTTCCAACGTAGCGGTGCCCATGTTCCACCAGGAGGCAGTGTTTGAATCTCCCTTGGCTCAAAGAGGCGACTGTCAGAGGCCTTGGTTACTTGCAGCTTGCTCAGTCATTTTGTCATCATCAGGAAACTGCTGCAACGTATCATTACTTTTATACACTGACCTATATGGAGTTAGGTGTATGATTCACACTGAATAATTTTTGCTTCCATCCTCTTGGTTTTTTTTGCAGTTTAAGAAAGAAGCCAAGTGAGAGACCAGCCTACACAGAATTAATGGTTTGTCTGCAGGCCCTCCTTCACCTTTGCTCTTGCTTTTGTCCTCAAGGGGGCAGGCTTACTCAATTAACTCACTACTTAGTGTAGTGTGTTGATAGATTGTAACAATAGAACCTCTGCATTATCTTGTGATGTAGGATTTCAAAAAGCAAAAGTTTTTCCTAACTCATTCATTCATGAGCATATCTAAGCCTGTGTTTTTGTTTCATTTTATGCAGCAACATCGTTTTTTTACCCTGCATGACTCCAAAGAGACGGATGTGGCCAGTTTTGTCAAGGTCATCCTGGATGACTGACAGGCTTCCTCCAAACCCCGCCCTGTCAGGGTAGGCGGGTCTTCTCCATTAATGCACCAATGGCCTACCTTTTTAAGCTCACTGGAACGACATACTCGGACTGTCATGCACCCACATATGATGGGGGTGGGGGTTTGGGGGGGCTTGACCCGAAGACTGAAGCCAGCCCAATGGCACTGTAGTGGGAGTGGGGGTAATATGAACTCACATGGTCCAAACGACTGGAGAGGTTTGATTCACTCCTCCACACTTCCTGTGGGTGCGCAAAATTATCCAATATGATAAACATGAACTGAACTTCCATGTTCTTGTTTTTTTTGTATCAATTCTTTTGCTCTTTCACTCTTTTCTGATTGGACGGAGCCCGCCATTATTTCATTATCTGACATTGTATGCTAAGTACTTGGAAATTCATTTGCAAAAACAAGTTAATGTGTATGATTTTTTTTTGTGTAATGAAAACTATCTGCGTCTACATTTGTATGTTTTCTCATCATGCAATTTTTTATGCTGTATATCGATGTCAAATATTAATTGTCTGGGCCTTGTTTGTCCAACCACATCTGGCGAAGAGATCGACTTTGTTTTGCATCTTGCCCTGAGCTGATAGGTTGGGCTCGTCAAAGGCCAAGGTCGCAGGTGGCGACGGGGTCAAACGAGGGGATTCACTAAGAGGAGACGTTACTGAAGGTCAAACTCCAGACGGGAGAAATGGCAAATCGTTCCTCGATCTCTAGTTGGCAGAGGTTTTTGCAAGGCGGGAATAGACAACATCTGATTTTTTTTTTCCTATCTGATTTTTTTTATTGAGCTCCAAAAATACCCCTTCCTGCTGTGGTCCCGGATTATACTCCCTCTGTTTTCAGGATCATATTTAGAGCAGGGCCCCCGTTGTAAACAGTTCAGTCGGCATCTCTACCAGGAGGTGTTTTAAGCTCTTCAGTTTCCGCTCGTCTTCTCTGTGCCATTCTAAAATTCGGACTCATGAATTCTTACATTCACCATGTGTGCGTGTGTTTTGTTTGTTTTCTCTCTGTTCGCGACTCGACTGGGGCTGCATTTCAACTGTCATGGCGGCATTTTAAGTTATTCTGCCCTCTGCTTATTCTGCTATCTTTCCAAATGCTGGAGTTTTTACTCGTCTTCTCATCTGAGGCACTTGTGTTTTGCAAAGAGATCTTTATTACGCCTTACACATACAGTATGTTAGGGAAATAATTTATGAGTTAAAGATGTAAATACTATCTTTAAGGAAAATAGTGACACTGTTGTAGCCTGGCAGTGTGGAGGCTTCTAGAGTGGTTGATATCAGCTAGTTTTAATCCAGTGTGATGCACACAGCCGCGCACACGGAGACACACGTGCACACCGCCAACCCACATTCACTCACTCACTCTCACTCGGAAGGGCCAGCTGACTCCTGTGCTCCTATTTTGGATTGACGTGCTGTCAAGCTGAACTGCTCAGGTTTCTGTGGCCTGCTTTACGCAGAGGCCGCGACATCTCTCTCCAGGTCACGCTGGATCGAGAGCATTGACGTGGGGCCATAGAGGGTGGCCATGACCTCCTCCCAATGACTACACTATGCAGTACCCCTCAATCTTGGGGAAACACATCAAGAGGCCCAGGCCATTTGCCCCCATCCCCATCATCACCACACACAGACACACACACA
>OMLC01093611.1:3432-20285 GCA_900302585.1 Regalecus glesne | reverse complement strand
ATATATAAAAATGGACCGATCAAGTTGTGTTGCTCTTTGCAGAATACCACTTTAGTTTAGGCTATGATTTGCACATTACCTTCGTGCAGCTTGGTCCTTACCTGTCTGCAAGAGTTTGCTCTGCATGTGCGGCTTACAATATGTGGCTTTCGTTAGGGTAAGCGGCTTGCAGAGCACTGCTTTATTTTTGACGTCTCTCACCACACCTCCACCAGCATAAGGTACAGTGCCCTGGTTCAACAGTTGGAGAGAGGCACAAGACAGGTTTAAGATAAGACTGTCATATTGAAAAGAAATATGTTAGATCTTACAAACTGATGAAGTTATCAACAGCAATACTATCAAAATTATTGGCAGGCTTTTTTTTTGCCTGGTCAAAGGACTTGACTTGATGCAATACTCAAAGAGAACCCTTGAAGGACAACTTTTAGATTCCCCTATCAGTCCCACAAGGGGAAATTTGGAAATCTCTGCATTTGACCCATCCTATTGTATAGGAGCCGTGAGCTGCCACCATATAGCGCTCGAGGAGCAATTAGGGGTTCAGTGTCTTGCTCAAGGACACCTCTACATGCT
Organism: Regalecus glesne; assembly: GCA_900302585.1. Lineage (NCBI taxonomy): Eukaryota > Metazoa > Chordata > Actinopteri > Lampriformes > Regalecidae > Regalecus > Regalecus glesne. The sequence continues at coordinate 19,709 of OMLC01093611.1, read as the reverse complement.
TTGTGCAGGACCGAGTATTGAACCTGCAACCTTCCAATTCCCAGACAACCGCTCTACCCATTGAGCTATGCAACCCCTATATAACAAAACAGCCAATTATAGGATTTGTATTTATAATGGTATGAATAGAGAAAAAAACTTTCCCCTCAGAAACTAAGTAATAATTGTCAGGTATAAATATTACATTTGCTACACAAACTTTTTATACAGATTAAGAGACTATTGCTTCAAAGAAAATGTATTAATACCTGCAGAAAAAATGTAAATACACATTTATACAGATGTAGAAAATATTGAACTACACTACAAGTGTTTTGAAAACCACAAAAGGAAAAATAATTACCAAAAAAAGCTAAGCCTTTTAATAAGGAAATCGGGTAGTTACTGTCCTTTTGGATTATATGACACACTCCTTTAGTCAACAGTTTTTCCAGGGTGGATATTCTCTGTAGTTTAGACATTAAATGGTCAACCTCAGAACCTTTTTTTCTACCTAAATCAATGTAGATAATCTTAGAGTTGATTCATCAGTCCACATAGTCACAAATGAGTGGCAATTGGGTAACAAAACGTATTTTGCAAAAAGACAACTTTAACCCTTCATTAAAATGCAAAACTTCCGGGGGCCTCCGGTGGCGTTAAGGCACCTATGTTCAGTGCATCTCTGCGTCATGCAGTTGGGTGTTCGAAAGCAGCGCCGCAAAGTCAGTGGGTCATAATTGGCTAAGCCTCACATGGGTATAGGGTTTATCTTGGATAAAGTATTCTGGGTTTGCTAGTGTCCCCCTCTGGGTCGTCCAGGCGCTTGTTGTTAAGTGAAGGGAAAGTACTCTGCTTCATTCTGCTCCGATAGCCAAGCACTGTGCTTTCCCCGTGATACCGCGATGTGTAAAATAGCGAGGGCTAGTCGTCAAAGGATTTGGAGGACTTAAATGCTACAGCTTCCTCCTTCCTGTTGGTGTTCTAGAGGGGTATCAAAGGGACTAACCCAGCTGTAGGCAACTCAGGGAATTCAGGTGGGAAAAAAGGGGATAAAAGGGGCGGCATGGCTCAGTGGGTAGAGTGGTCGCCTGGCAATCGGAAGGTTGCAGGTTCGATCCCCGGTCCTGCAGAGAAGCGTGTCGAGGTGTCCTTGAGCAAGACACTGTTCCCCTAACTGCTCTGCCTTGTGATAGACTGGCGACCTGTACAGGGTGTACCCCGCCTCTCGCCTAATGAGAACGGAGATGGGCTCCAGTTCCCCCGCGACCCGATTTCGGATAAGCGGTTGAGAATGGATGGATGGAAAAAGGGGATAAAATTTAGGGAAAAAAATCGAAATGTCTAACTTCTAGTTATTTTGCACAGGTCTTACTTACCCCAACTTTGGCGCCTTGAACTTCCAAACCTGTCAATTTATAAGAGAGAAAATAAATCATTGTCACTTGGAAAGTTCTCTCTTTGACAAATACTACACCAAAACCTCATTCACACCTTCCTTCAGTTTTTAGTGTGAATGTGAGTTGGAGTTGCAGCTTAGTGACACTTACAGAAATATTACCAAATGATAACAGTTAGAACAAATGCCTTCAGATTAACACATCAAGATATTTTGTCTGAAGCAAGATTTATTTGGAAACCTGTAGTAAGACCGTTTAAAAATGTCTGGAAAATTGGATGGAGAGGAAAATAAAAGAACTACTGTGCAGAGGTTGAAATTAGTAGAAAACTGTGTTATAGCCTACAGATACATGAAAAAGAAGGAATCTAGAAATAGATTCCCTCATCAGTCCCGCAAAGGGAAATTTAGATTTCTCTGCATTTTAACCCATCCTATTGTATAGGAGCAGTGAGCTGCCAATATATGGCACTCAGGGAGCAGTTAGGGGTTCAGTGTCTTGCTCAAGGACACCTCGACATGCTTTCTGCAGGACCGGGGATCAAACCTGTAACCTTTTGATTGCCAGATGACTGCTCTACCCACTGAATTAAGCCGCCCCCTTAAATAATAGCCCAAATAAATAAATAAGAGTTATAGATGCTATAGTTTTAGCTATGGGAGGTATTCTACACATGCAAGGAATGGAACACAAGGTACCAACATGTCATGTGTGAACCAACACTATCTATAAATCTCAAAAGCTGTATGTGTGCATGGGGGAACCCACTGGCGGTGCTGAATAAGTCATTCTGGAAATATTACGAAATTTATGAAATTGAAAAGTGGCTTTAGTGGCTCAAGTTTGAAAGTGGCTTTATTGCCCGGTTCAACATCCACACACACAGAGACTAAGCAATCAACATACTTGTATACTCTTGTAGTCAGACACAGATGTACACAAAACTAATACTTGTGCATACAAACACACATGACTCCACAGTATTAATATTAGTGTCTATCGGTGTGCAAATGTAAGTGTGCACACCAATAAACACACAAACACTCAAGTATACACACACAGACAGAAATTCATACGGACATGTATATTTAAAGGCCCTGACATTTTGACTCATGAATATACTGTAGACACACACACAAGTATGAACCCACTTCCACAGATATGCATGGAGACACACTTGCACATACAAAGTTATTGTGTGTGTATGCGTTCCTACCCAAGCTGGTGTTTTCTGGGCCTTTCTGTGTGACCATGATGGGATCATTCTGCTGGCAATAGAATCTTAGCAGACATTGCTGATCACAAAATTGCTTCAACTCTGCTCGCCACTGCACCGACTCCATCAGATTACCTTGGACCTTACAGCAGTCACATCGCGCCGCCTAGTGGGCAACAAGGGAAATCCAATTGTATTGTCCAAGGCAGAATACTTGGAGGTTGACACCATTTAATTTTAGTGGCTGCTGGATTTAAGTGTTCACTTAACATCCCCTATGTGTAGCCAGAAAATTGAACAGAAAAAGTTTTAAAAAGTATGGCTGTCTTGAAATTTTGCTATCTTGGAAAGGATATAACTACCATCGAGTGCCCGCTCCCTCTCAAATTCCTTGATACTTCCCAGGTTTTCCCACGTCAACAGGAATATTAGGTATTGCACAGGACGTCAACGGACCTTGTAGTACCAGTCATTAAACTTCTTGGCGCAGGTCTCACTGCAGAAGTCCCTGGTGACCCCTCCCAGCTGTCTGGTCACCCCTCTCTTACATAGCTGGCTGCAATGGTTACAGGTGACACACTTCAGACCCAGCCGCTTGACAAAGTCCTGCTTGAACAATAGCTTACAGCCTGGGTAGGATCGTCACAGGAGAGAAAGAGGGTGGAAAGGGAGACAGAAAGAGAGAGAGAAAAAAAGAAATTGAGAGAAAGATGGGTGAGACAAACATTAATTGCCAGGGCAGCCTTAAATGGTTGATGCCAAACAAAATGATAAGAGTCTAATCAATGAACAGAATAGTTTATTTAAGAAGTGAGACACATCTGAGCAAAAGAGATCATTCAGGAGTTGAGTGGGGGAGCTGATGGCGTAAGGGATGTTCATACCTTCACTGCAGAAGGGTCTCTTGACTCCTGAAAACTTCACTGTCTCATGCAGTGTTTTCTCTTCTTGGCAGTACTCGCAGAAAGTCACGATGCAGTGGAGCTTCTTGTAGTCCTCACAGCATGTCTTACTACAGAACTGGTACATCTTATCCTGGGGCCAGAAAAACACACAGATACATATTTTCCATTTGTTGGTACACAGAATATGATGAAAAAAAATCTGTGTGCCATATCCTAGAGTGAGAGTTTACACTGCAGATCAATTCAGACAACTATCTGATGTAGCAACTGATGTCTTGACCTGATGTAATAACCTGTCAGTTGTAGCTGTAGAGGACACGCGACTATGTTCTCAAGAATCTAATTGGCTATCGTGCAAGCAGCATCCCTTACTAAACTATTTAAACCAACTATGAGGGAGTACCATGGTATATAGTATTACCAGCCTAAGAATTTCACATGATTGTCTTTATAGAACTAGAGTGACAATAAACATCTTGCATCATGAATCAAGTAAGCATGTTCCTCGGTGTTATCAAATTATGTCCCCATCATCTTGAGAAGGGTCAGCAATCCGATCCGATATCCTTGGATTACCCTCTTCTAAATCCACCCTCAGCTGAATTAACAAAGCTATACACGTGTTAACCAAGGCTTGCATAGAAAATATCTCTCTTCACTAGTGGTTTACAGATTAGTCCTTAGGGTCCCACACTATCGTTGGTTTTGTATTCTGCAACGTAGTTAATTTACTTTCACTTGTGCCAGGTCTAAAAATCTGTGAATAACTGAGAAGAGGCAAATAAACACATCTTCCTGACAGAATGGAGAATCCCACAGTAACACTGGTTCCTGAGGAACAGTTTGGTCCAGGGGAATAAATCAGCCCGTATCTGCACTTGGATTAACAGGTAACACCCATTCTTACCATATGACTATGACTGTTCACACCACTAATATTAATTTGTATCATCGTGTTACATTGAGTAACAGGGTTTTAAAATTACAATGGTATGTGAGTGGGGAGATGCACTTTTGCAAGAGGATTTTTCAGGACTGCTATTAGAATACATCTCCTTATATTCACTCTTCATGATCATCTTATATTTGATTTACACGATGAACATAAATTCCCATTATGACATATATCCTATGAAATCCTGCATTGTTAATAAAGTGTATCTAAACGGTATATCACAATATTTACATTCCATCTCAGGACTTGAATAGTTAGGGGTTTGAAGTCTTATTCAATGACACTTGACACATTCTTAAAATGAAGAGAATAAGCATGGAGGCTAGATTTGACGAATTTACATTCTAAATCTTCATTAATACGCACTGTCCCTATAAAGGAGATTATTCTTATTCTTATTAATAGATTTCTTGTAATTCCATTATAATTCTATTATCCTCTGTGTTGCATTCTGTAAATTGTGTTTTATTCTGTATACACACCATCCATTGCACGCCTGTCCATCTTGGGAGAGAGATCCCTCCTCTGTTGCTCTCCCTGAGGTTTCTTCCTATTTTTTTCTCCCTGTAAAGTTTTTTTTTAAGGGAGTTGTTCCTTATCCGATGCAAGGGTCTAAGGACAGGATGTTGTGTTAGTGTAAAGCCCACTGAGGCAAATTGTAATTTGTGATAATGGGCTATACAAATAAAATTTATTTGACTCGTTTGCTCCACGTCCTGACTTCAGATAAGTGGTTGATGATGGATGGATATTTCTTTGTTTCATTTTTTTCTTTTAAAAGTATTATTGCTAATCATATGGTTATTGAATTAAAACCAGAATACCTGGTCTGGTGATGGTACAAACTCATAATTAGGTCTCCATGAGAACTGTACCACAATAAACTGCAATACCACATTTGTGACCACTCAAAGAACTTTACAATGTATCCTCACATGTACCCGAGCATGGGGGGGGTTCATGCCGAATGCCCTTCCTGTAACAATGTGGTAGGATCAAACCCATGATGCCTAACTTGTAGGTGTGGGATGACTGGGAAATCCTCTCAGTTAGTAAGTATGGCAGTTACAAAAGACAACAGGATGGTCTCACCTCCCACTCCAGAATCTCAGGCTTCAGGCTGAAGGCTCCTCGACAGTAGTTGCATTTTAGCTGTATGCTGTTTGTGGTGGAGAGAGGTACCTGTCCATTGGTGGCTGTTTGTAGGGTAGCATTCTAAAAGAAGAGAAATCAGATCATTGGAATTTGTCAATAAACTATTTTGCTAACAAAATCTGAGGTTAGCTCAGATTTGTGAGATCGGCTTTATGGCATGATAAGCACCATGTTATTAGGGTGGACACAGATTTAGATGGAGCTTGGGAGATTAAGGCTGGATACTCTTCCTGATGCCCCACAGTGGGTTCAAACTCACGGCCTCTGGCTCGTCAGTTCCTAAAACACATACAATATCGCTGAGCTACTCAACTCCCTTGCAGCTAGCTCTGAATACTCAGATCTTTGTCATTTAATCACAATCTTCATTTGAACTCCACTTTGTCTGAAATGTATGCTATATAGTTTGACTGACTGATATCCAATAGCCAATCACAGTTCCAGCGTACAAACATTTTTAGATAGATATTCAGCATCACTCGTAGTTGGACGAGCTAGGTCTAATTAACTCAGGGAAAGAACAGTCATCTATGGGTTAATGTATTTTGATAAAGACTCCCAGCCTTGCTGTGAATATGTACAAACAATCTCGTGTAAAACAAAAACTATACAGAAAACCTGCTGTGGCAAAACAGGATTGATGAATGCTGCCTCTAAAATAGAACAGGCTTCAGAAGATCTTAAACATCCAACTATGCAACTACGCAAGTCAAAAATAAGGAAGATGGTGTTTTAAATATTTGTGAGTCGTGCCTCTTTCTTGTGCTTCCACAACCACCGGGCAAATATATTCCATTGATTAAAAAAAATCTCTGTAAAGCCTTGTATGATGAAATAAACAACATTATACTATTAGGAATAATGTCCCCTTTTAATGGAAGTATGGCATGACTGCAGAGCCACCCTGCCTTGAAACAAAGAAAGTATTCATTTCATTGGTGAGGAGGAAATTAGATGAGGCTGCTTTGGTGAGGACCATTTTCTGTCACTGGACCTGAGGAGGTTGAGGGTAAAGGTTCATCCACTGAAATGGTAGAGGCAGGGAACTGCTTATGAGGCACCATAGGCAAAAACACAACGTATGCTAAATACTTTGGACTTGAAGGGCTCATCTAGGATCTTGCAGGGTAAGTGAATTGCATTTATGTCACGCTTTTCTGGTCTACAGACCACTCAAAGTGCTTTACGTTGTATGCCTCATATTCAGCGATTCTCTCGCCCGCCCACCCACACCCACACCCACACACACACACACAGAGCTATGCAAGGCACCAACCTGCTCATCAGGAGCAGTTAAGGGTTCAGTGTCTTGCTCAATGACACTTTGACACGCTCTCTGGAAGAGCCAGGGATCCAACCGGTGGCCTTTCAATTACTAGAAGACCTGCTGTATCTCCTGAGACATGCCACTTATTTACCAAGTGTTATTTTATAGCTGATATGTTCTGTCCAGGCAAGTATAACCCCATCACCATCACTACTCTGCTACTTATTCATATTTCACTCATTTAAACAGTTTTTTCCAGCTACTCCAATATTTAACTAGCACAAGCCTACGATTATAACTACTACTACTCCTTTTACCAGCCACCTGCATGTCCTCCCTCACCTCACCCATAAACCTCCTCTTTGGCTGTCCTCTTTTCCTCTTGCCCAGTAGCTTCATATTTGCCATCCTTCTCTAAACATACACAGCATCTCTCCTCCACACATGTCCAAACCATCTCCATCTTGCCTCATTTGCTTTGCCTCCAAACAGTCCAACCTGAGCTGTCCTCTAATATACTTGTTCCTAATGCTGTCCTTCTTTGTCACTCCCAATGAAAATCGTAACATCTTCAAACCTGCCACCTCCACTTGCTGTCTTTTTGTCAGTGCTACCATCTCCAAACCATACCACATAGCTGGTCCCACTACCATCTCGTAAACCTTCCTTTTGTTTGTTTTCCTTTTCATCCACTTCAGCATTGTTTTGCCACATTCTTTGTGAGCACCCTAATTTACATCTCTGTTCATTTAAAAGGGAGCTGGGTGGGTCACACACTGGACTGAGAGCTGAGGATGACATTCAGTGGAATGTTGAAACGTACTCGTGTTTTGTTTTAAACATATGTCCAGATGACCTGATGCAACTATTTTGACCTTCCCTTTCACTCTTGCTGGTACCCTTCTGTCACAAATCACCCGACACCCTTCTCCACCTATTCCACCATGCCTGCACTCTCTTCTTCCCCTCTCTCCCACACTCGCCATTGCTTTGAACAGTTGACCCCAAGTATTTAAACTCATACTTCTTCCTCACCTCTACTGTTTGCATCCTCACCATCCCGCTGTCTCCACACTCGCTCATACATATGTATTCCATCTTACTCCTACTGACTTTCATTCCTCTTCTCTTCAGTGCATACCTCCACCTCTCCAGACTCAACTCAATCTCCCCCTACAGATCACAGTCATCTGCGAACATCATAGCCCATGGAGACTCCTGCCTCCTGTCTGTCCATCGCCACTGCAAACAAGAAAGGGCTCAGAGCCAATACTCGATGTAACGCCACCTCCACCTTGAACCCATCCGTCATTCCTGATGCACACCTCACCACTGTCAGACTGCCCTCATACATATTCTGCACCGGTCTTACACACTTCTCTGCTACTCCCGACTTCCTCATACAGTTCCACACCTCATCTCTCATTGCCCTGTCATATGCTTTATCTAAATCCACGAAGACACCATGCGACTCCTTCAGACCGTCTCTATGTTTCTCCATCAACATTCTCAAAGCAAACATTGCATCTGTGGTGCTCTTTTCATGGCACGATTTTTAACCAGCACAAGCTTACTTTTCAGAAAATCAGCCGGGGTTTGGGTTCTGAATGATGCCAGATTAGTGTGACATTATTTATAGATGCAAATTTGGGTATTTATATTATATCTACCAGATGTTACTCTAGTGGGGATTATGCGTTTAGTTGTGCGTGTTTCTAGCCACAGCTAATCTCACATGGTACTAGATCTATCAGCCTAATATTTTTTCATGCACAGTTTCATGTTGTGAGGATTCAAAACCTTTAAAAATCATTTTTTTCTCACTGTCATCACCAGTAGACTGCAACTAGAATGGTTGCATAGCAAACGGTTTCTTTTTGGGAAGTGCAAGTTCAAATTAGACTTGGCATTCATTTGAGGATCCACATAGGAACCTGTGCATCTTCACACTGATAGGTAAAATATTTGTATTAAGCATTTGTTTTATTTTTAGCTCGAGTGCTGAATATTAATGTCTTTCTTTTCCATATTTCCAATTCAATCGCTTTGGGAGCTGTGCTAAAAATGTTATAATGTCAGGAAAAAAGTTTTTTTGTCCATGAGTGCACTTAATCTCACATAAAGGCCTGTCAGCCTAGTACTAATGAACTGCCAACTGCTCTGCGCTACTCTGCTCCAAGCATAATCTGACTTTTTGGGTTCTTGTCTAATCCAGGTTTTGTTCAATAATTTGGTTTCTTTGGTGGTTACTGATGGTTAGTTTTTGCAGTCATGACTATGATACAGGACCCCTTAGGGTTGCAGGGATTCAAAACATTGAAAAACCTTAAATACACCCTTTTAGCTCAATAATCCAGATAGTTCAAAAAGTTCTAAATGGTTTGAATCAGATCATCTGAATGTAGATTTTTTTTAAACAGGAGGACATTTCAATATTCATCTGAATGCCACCTTCAGCTCTGAGTCAAGAATGTGAACTAATTAAATCCCTGGTAAAGGACAGACAGATTTATCCATTTTGACATTGTTTTGCCTAAATCTGTCTACAAGTACCCTAATTTACATCTCCGTCCCTACATAATAGTTCAGTCAACTGGATACTTCAATCTTGGAAAAGCCAAACCAATCCAATTTGTTTCAACTATTTTTTTCAATTAAAATCAAAGCATTCATGGTCTACTTTTGTTGTATGATTGACTGTTAATCCCTCAAGATGCATTCATTAGAAGCCCATTGTAAAGATCATGAAGAAATTAATGAGAGAACCGCTAGTTAGCCCATGTAGGAGTCTAACTTCCAAGTGACCAGCTGCTGCACTTTGGACTAGTCGAAGAGAAGGAAGAGCAGGGCTTTAGGATGTTTTAGCTCTCGGAATTCACATGCATGATCAGGTAACGAGTCTGCTGGGGGAACACTGATGTTTGATTTTCCAATTTGTTATTTCAATTTCATTGTTATAAGCTAAGAAAAATGCCAGAGATGCTAACAGATTCAGAATAAAGATGCAGAATGGGATTTCATCCACATCTGCCAATGAAATATTCTTCGCACTTAAAATTAAAAAGTATTTAATATATGTCTTGATGCATGCTCAATAATCCAGGTATGGAAATCCCAAAAAAGAGGAGAATCAGTTTTTAATATATGAACTCTAACGTGACACCAATGATTGAAACACAAGGATTGTTTCATGTTATATATCTTGTGATTTCTATCTCTTTGTACTTTGTGGGAACTAGTCGGTCATCAGAATTTGAATATGAACTTCATGGTGTGGTTCAATACAGCACCTGGAACTTTGTGACGCACTGAGAGCTGCAGAAGTTAAGGACGTTTCCCTCCGGCAGTGTGGCCTGGTACTGTGGTAGGGAATTCCTCTTACAGAAGTGACAGGAGGGCTCTGTGTCTACACAGGGAGAGAGATGTTATAAGGTTCATGAGTCACACAGTTGAAATAAAACACATGTTAACTACTACTACTACTACTACTACTACTACTAATAATAATAATACATGGGTGGATTTTTTTTATTTTCTCTCCATGATTTGTTCATTTATTTTTTCCATACTCTGACTCCTTGATTAAATACACCTTTCCGTCAAGCCCCTTATAAATGCTGCAGTCCTCTACAAATCAGGTTGTTGCATAGTATTTATTGTTTGTCATTATTAGAAGTAACGGGGGAAGGGGGAACAGCCGAAATTTCCTTCAAGATGATTGGTGAGATGTATGCGTTTCAGAGATGAGGATGCACACATCTGATTTGCGTCAAAAATAAATATAAACAATAATTTTTAGCCTCACCTGGTAGTAATGTCTATAATCGTCACCAACCACATGACAGTCCTATTCAAGTTTAAGAATCTATTTTGACTTGCTGAAAATGACTTGGGAAAATAGAGGTGTACCAACTAACGACTGCTAGAGACGTAGAATATAGGTGGAAGATAGTGTAGTGTAGATAGTGCATTCATTCTTTACTGCCAAACAAATTCTTGGTGATCTGGAACTGTTCCCACCACAGATCCCTGCCCTGTGTTTCCTATCATTCGTCTCTCTCTCATGTCCCTAGGAGCTTAAATTTGGCTTACAATTTAAACACCACAAAGAAAGGGGCAAAAGAACAAAAACTACACTTGCAAAGACCATTCTGAACCCTGACAAAAAGTCAACATATAATTGCTTCTGAAATAAACAATACTTCCTGTCTACAGAATGATCTACAAACACTCCCAAGTTTCTCCTTTCTTCTCTCTTTGCATATGATTGTTGTGGGTACTCACTGAGGATGGAGATGGCAGGTGTTTTGCCCTTAGTTATGCATGTGGCAGAGCAATAAGTTTCCATGGTGCCGCTGGTTCCCATGCTGTGAACCACCTCGCCTGTCTTGATCAGGGTCTTACAAGACACACAGCTCGCCAGCTTACTGTGGGCCTGGAACAGAGGGAGAAAAAAACTCTCAGTAGTAAAAAAAAAATGAGATAAAGAAACGGAGATCGTCAAATGATCGAAACCTTTGAATTAAACATCGTCTCAATCCAAAAGGTTTTAATTTATGTCCTTTTCGGGAGTCCAATGTAGCTTTTAAATGTGGAAAATGTCATCCTGACAAACAACAGATATATAGATTTCTATTCTTAAATACAGTAATGGATTGTCATCAGCCCAATTTATTTGACAGGACATTGTAATGCAGCAAATGCAGAAGCAGTAATACCAGTGACTAAAAATGTTTAACTATCAATCTTTAGTCTGAGATGTAACCTTGTCTATTTTTTCCATACAAATGTCATTTTTAAACTCTAAAATAGAAGATCATGCAGAGGCTTGAATCTCTCATTTTTCCATCCATCCATCCATCGTCAACCGCTTATCCGAAATCGGGTCGCGGGGGAACTGGAGCCTATCTCCGTTCTCATTGGGCGAGAGGCGGGGTACACCCTGCATAGTTCGCCAGTCTATCACAGGGCAGAGCAGTTAGGGGAACGGTGTCTTGCTCAAGGACACCTCGACACACTTCTCTGCAGGACCGGGATCGAACCTGCAACCTTCTGATCGCCAGGCGACCGCTCTACCCACTGAGCCATGCCGCCCCTCCTCTCTCATTTTTGCCATTGATAAATGCAGCTTAGAGGACTGATACCTTTTACATTAGAAGTTAAACCTAAAGCTTGCGGATGGTGAAATTTCAACCTAATCATAATCACTCATATCCTACCCTGGTTGGCACAGGTCGGAAATTATTTTAAGGAGGACAGTTTGACTCCCTTGTTATTTTTACCTGGGTATGGGGAAAGCCGAGTGCTCTTTGTAAATCATTGCATTCTCAGCCATGAACCATTCGACTAGGTTGTGGTTCATCAGCAATATTAGCCGTTACATCTCAAAATCCACCAAGCACATTCAATATTTTACCAGTCAGCTGGGTTTTAGAAAAGTATCAGGGGGGGTTCCAAATTATGGTTGGTTACCTACCACAGTGGGTTATAGAGAAAAGAACGTGTTTGTTTGGTGTTAATTTTCCAGTTTATAACCAACTACAGATCACTACAGACTCAGTGATTATATTCAGCTTTGAGCCATCTTCCAGCAAACAGTTATAGCACTGAATCAAGTGTACCCAACAATTCCCAGTGCTTCACATCTGAATGTTCAATGAGCTGTTGTTGCCAGGCAACAAATAAAAGTCAAGCCACTAAATTTTGGTCAATATTGCTTAGCAACCAGTTCTATCAGTTTCAATAAAAAAACCAGCATCAGTAAAGGTTTGATAAGCAAATTTACTAAACAAAAAATATTCACCCATCTTTTGAAATGTTTACTGCTATCTATGGATGGCCTGTGGTGATTACATGTCAAACTTGGCAGTGATCAAAATATACAGCTAAAATGGCTAATATTTTAGGAAACAAATGAAATAATCTTGAAAGTGTCATCCACCCCAAATCAATACAGGACCTTTTGTATCTAATTAAGAGCCAAAGCATCACCTACTGCCCCAGTTTCTACCACCACTATTCTTTGCCAAAAAGTAGTTTCATTTCAAAATAAGAGAGGTTCAAATGGTTTTAGTTAAAATAGGACAAATAGAGTTATTGGTCACTCTACCCTTCACATCTAGGGCCCAAGAATATCGGTCAGGGTTTCTTTTCAAACCCCAAAACCAGCTATTTCTCACATTTTCACATGATCAACCAAATGGGAGAAGACTATCACGAAAAAAAGTGAATCAGTTCATCTAGAATATGTTTTATAGAAAGAAACGTTTCATCACTCATATAGGTGACATCTTCAATCTGAGCTGACTGAGGGCACCCTCATCCTTATGTACAATACAGTTGCAGAACGACAAAACCAAGGATGGTTTCACATGCAAATTAGACATTAACTGGACTTTCAATGGCAGTGTAAGCTATTCATGGAGGATTGGGGAATAGCTGAAATCACAGCATTGTAAAATGGTCACAGATATACACTTACACCCCCTCAGTTCAAGGATGTTCATTCCCTCTTTACATAGATGGTCCCTTTGACACCCGTTTTAAACCAGTGTTACTCCCCATCAAGTATGTACACATTCACATTCTTCAAAGAGTGGCCACTGGCCTGTAGATGGATGTAGACTGCAGAGTCCTGGCCTGTCATGTCTGCAATCTTCTTGGCCAGTGTCTGTTTGGTATCCACAATGTACAAGTCGTGGCAACAACATGGACAGCACAACAGGGAAGACTTACCATATCAGGCTAGGACCACACAGTCTACAACCACCTACAACCCAGTGGCCACTCTTTCAAGGATGAGGATGTGTACACCCTTGATAGGGAACGCTGGTTTGAACAGGGAGTCAAACACACCATCTCTGTAAAAAGGGAATGACTTCTTAAACTAGGAGGGCTGAGTGTATATCTGTCGCCATCTTACAATGCTGTAATTTCAGCTATCCCCCAATCCTCTGTGAATAGTAATCATTATCATTGAAAGTCCTGTCCTAATTTGCATATGAAACCATCCTCATTTTTGGTTGATATAAAAATTGGTGATTTAAAGGCTGTGGATACCTGCTTTTAGCTCAAACTGAAGATAGAACCCGTCTGAGTGAGGAAAAGTTTCTTTCAACAAAACTTTGTGTCCAGATGAACTCACTCAACTTTTTTGTGATTTCCTTGCCTGGATTACTGAGCATGCAGCAAGACATCTGGAGAGGACTAATAGGTAAAAATACTGGTGTGATGTGGGTTGCTCAGAAAACCTATGTACACATGGCTCTCCTTGGCAGCTGACAGAGTATTGCTGCTCTATATGAATGCAAAAGATAACCCTCAGATGACTGCCAATGTTTTAACTTTTGTAGGACTGAGACGGAGATAAGCTCCAGTTCCCCCGCGACCCGATTTCGGATAACCCGTTGACGATGGATGGATGGATGGATGGAGACCTTTTGTTTGGGGCTGAAGTCAACACTACCCATACCTGCTTGTAATCCTTGATGCAGTTCTGGCAGCAGAAGCGTTTCTGCTGTCCGTCCACCAGCAGGAAGTGATTGGCTGTGGCTCGGCTGGGCAGGTAGTCGCCACACTGCTCACAGCAGTTCATGATCAGCCCATTGGCCATACGGTAAACGTTGAAGCATGCGTCACTGCAGATTTTGTGCGTCACGGTCTTGAAGCTTACCTCATGCCGAATCTGTGAAAAGGGGACCAAAAGGAGAAGTTGTTGTACTCATTAGTAAAGCTCCCTTACAAGCTTGATTTACCACATCTGCTCATTAGCAAATACAATTTTGCTTTTTATTCAAACACATTTTTATCACCTTTTATTTTCTTTTGTATTTTTCTGCCATGGTGAAGATCTAAAACCCAAGCTTTATCCTTTAGGAAAAACTCACACCTGATAGCAATGCTGTAATTTATAGAACACTTAAACAAGCTAATGTACACAATTGATATGCATTATTTTCTTTAACTTTTCATGGTTTGCTTGAGTTCTGCCAAATGCTTAGATGGAAATATTGCGAGCGAGAGCGAGAGAGACATTTACATTTGGTATCGTTAGGGGATCTCTATCTGGAGGAATTTTCAATTTGATGTTACCTTTTGCATTTACTGGTACTGCCTTGTTTACTGTTTAGAGGTTCATACCCAAGCTAGGTAAGTCTGAGAAAATTGTGTCATTCAGAATAAGTTTTTGGGCTATTGACCATATTTGCCCAACTTACAGCCATGTCAACAATGATCAACTATCAAAAATACTCTATATCCTAAAAGAATAAATGAGCAACTTGGATCCATAATGCTTTCTGTGACTTAAGACAGAATAGCTCCACTGAACTTGCATCAGCGCCAACATCAGTATGCTTAGTACTCAGACGGCACTTCACACTTGCGCCGTCGGTGGAAGGTCAATCTGACACCATAAATACTACTTTTACTTTATTCAAAGTTCCATAAAGAAGGTCTTTATACATAAAATATACTGACTAACATGCCAAAGGGATAATTCGTGGTTATCTAGTGTTGACTGACTGAACAATCTACTTTGGTTTTTGTTTTGTTAACCACAATCCGGTTTTCAAGTTAATCAGATCTGTTAACACAGATTTTGACAGCTCCAAATGTTCTATTACTGTTTGTTGTCAACTGCAGCAGCTTTTTACTGTGTGACACTAGCAACAGACTTGTTTTCCTAATCTCCAAAATAAGGTTTAATATGTTTAACTATTGGCTGTGGGTATGACGTTACTCCTTTCTGGGTGGTACTTTTCCACCAGAGTGAGCATGCTGTGCAGACTGCATTTACACCTGGGTATTTTTGGCAGTGATCCCATCACATTGCATACCAGACTTCCTCCAGAAGTGGTCTACCAGATTTAAACACCTTCTAATCACAATAACAAACAAATACACTTTACTGACGATGGATACTGTGCTTACACCTTGCATTATTATTAATTTTTTCCATCCCCCAATAGCATATCCAGATAGAGACTGTGTTGTTAATAACAGGTGAGAATGGAGTGGGAGAGACAAAGGGAGAAAGAGAGAGAATGGGGAGGGAGATAGAAGACAGAAAGCGAGTGAGGCCAGCAAGAGGAGAGTTCTGTTGTGATGCATCTTGGACTATCTGACCTCAGTGAGCTTGCCACAGACGGTACACTTGGTTTTGAGGTTGGATTTGGGTGGGTTCTGCTTGTTCTCATAAGCTCCCAGGCAACCAGTACTGCAGAACTCCTGGAAGGACTCGCTGGAGTCAACCTGGGCTACGATAGTGCCCTTCATAGTTGTGATGTCCCTGCAAAACACACACACAAACAAGCACACACACACAGATGCATGCAAGCACAAAGAGTAAGAGACATGCACACACACACACAAAGACACATAGACACATACAAGCACACAG
>OMLC01093183.1:0-10662 GCA_900302585.1 Regalecus glesne | reverse complement strand
GTAGTGGTAGTAGTAGTAGTTGTAGTAGTAGTAGTAGTAGTAGTAGTAGTAGTAGTAGTAGTAGAAGTGGTAGTAGTAGCAGTAGTAGTAGTAGTAGTACCAGTAGTAGTAGTAGTAGTAGTAGTAGTACCAGCAGTAGTAGTAGTAGCAGTAGTAGTAGTAGTAGTAGTAGTAGTAGTAGTAGTAGTACCAGTAGTAGTAGTAGTAGTAGTAGTAGTAGTAGTAGTAGTAGTAGTAGTAGTAGTAGTAGTAGTAGTTGTAGTAGTAGTAGTAGTAGTAGTAGTAGTAGTAGTAGTAGTAGTAGTAGTAGTAGTAGCAGTAGTAGTAGTACAGTAGTAGTAGTAGTAGTAGTAGTAGTAGTAGTACCAGTAGTAGCAGTAGTAGTAGTAGTAGTAGTAGCAGTAGTAGTAGTAGCAGTAGTAGTAGTAGTAGTAGTAGTACCAGTAGTAGTAGTAGTAGTAGTAGTAGGATCATTCAAGTTTGCAGCAAGGTGTTCTAAATGCAGTGGGGCTCTGGGGTGAGAATGTGTGAGTAGGTTGTGTTGGTTTTTCATGATTTGGAAACTGCACATACTGTTTCCCCTAAAGCACTCGTGTCTCCATCAAAATAATAGTCATCACATTTTCAGTAAATTAACACAACATCAGCAAAGGAAAATGTGAATCGTGTTATTCCACTGTTCTGTGAATATACTGAAGGGGAAAAAAGCAAAATGACATAATCAAAAGAGCATCAGCCAAAGTGGAGAGGCAGCGTGGAGAATGACTTTCTGTTTTCAGAGTGGTCTAAACTACTCTTTATCATTTGTACATCACTCTGTTACAGGCAGGTCAGACGGTGAAGAGGGTATGCAGTGGCTTATTTAAAGAGGCCTGAACTGGCCATTGGGCCACAATGTAGTCCATCATACATCTGGGAATGTAGATGCACCAAACAGTTCTGGGAGATAATTAAGCAGAGGCATTTCACTAGGCAGCTTTGGTAAGGATGTAACATTTTCTTTCATCATTTGTTCCAAAATCTCCTTTTCCACGACCCTGTAACATGGTTTCCCTTCACAATACACCAGCATATCTGTGATATTCAGGTGTGTGTTTTTTATTGTTTTATGTTAAAAAAAAATCTGGCCTTACTATTCAGTTTTACTTGTGCACCAATTCAAATGGGCATGAAAAAGCAGGTGCATTGAAACCCATTAAGTGTTCTGTGGTATTCCATAATGGATCATTTCAATTGACCCTGGCTAATTGTGAAACCGAGGGAGTTTGTTTCTCAGACTGCACCTCCTTGTGCACTTCCCAAGTCAAGCTCGCTGCTGCCCTAAAGTCGACTTTTATTAAATACCCCTATGAACTCTCATTTTTAATTAAAAGGCTTTCTGTTTTATTTGATTCTTACTGTTATCATATGTTTTAATAAAACTTAATTCATAACCACTTGCATAACAAGCACTGGAAAGCATGAAAAAGGAGAAGGATCTTGTGCTTTTTGTGCAATGAGCTGAAGTTTTGGTTGTTAGAGTCTCGTGTTTTGGTCGTGAGAGCTGGCAGCCCTGTGCAGCTACTATATTACTGCAAATTAATATGAAAATTATTAACCTAATTATGTAAGACATTAAATTGAGTTAGTATTAAGTCAAAATGACACTACTAAAAGCAGCAAAAGCTATTAGTCACAAACATTTGCGTATGACTCTAAATGTTCATTGATACGCGCTGTCCCTGTAAAAGGAGATTTTTGCTATATATCCGTTGATTTAAAAATAGGTGTCCGTTAATACTAGTACACCTACAGCTCTGCCGGAAAATGCATGTTGACCCTCCCCTACCCGCATATACAAACAACCACATACTTGATGATATATATTAGTGGAAAAAGTGTCATTTCATTACCTCAATTCAATTGATTCAAGGTTAGAAACTTTCTTTTGAATGGCAACTTAGACACAAACATGAAAACACTCACACGTCATCCGGATGTTATGGCTACTCAGAAACACGCTGTGATCATAGAGATAAAGGATTCTCCAACAGGTGGGGGTCTCTCTCTTGGTGGCATATTGCTTTTGTTTATTTAACACTGTTTACAGCTCCACCACCACCTTGTTCCTCTGTAGGCTCTGAATTAACATGAGATAATGGCGCCTGCGAGAATATGGGAGTGGGGTGAGCACCATGGTTTCCTACACAAATCATCCGCTCGTCCTAAGAAATGGCGTCTTTGCCAGTCTCTGCAGAGAGCTCCATAATGAAGCATGCGGCAGAACGAGGAGGAGCTTGAGAAGAGGAACGAGAGACCATGTTGACTGAGGAAATTCTGACACTCTTTGTTCTACTTGTATTTTTACAAGTACATTTATTCCTTTAATCTTTTGTTATGTTCACCCTTAATCGGGGGTTATTTTCTGAGGATTATCAACCCTCTCTTCCCAACAAGCTATTGTTATGCTTTGTGAGGGTAATCTGCTGTATTCTCCATTAGAATATTTGCAGAGGGATAAAATATGCGTTCCACTGACTGGCGGCATACTTAACAAAGTGGATTTCGAGATAAAAGCCATGAGATTAAAATCCAAATTGCTCGACTAAGCAGAAATAACTATATAATTGACAGAGGGTGACCTTACGCATGGGTAGAGTCCAAAAGCAGCTTATAGATATGCATGAGTGATATGTGGTGGTAGTACTGATGCTACAAATGGGAAATTAGTGTTTTCCTGCATTATTTCAAAGTCTGGAACGTTATGACTGTTGCCAGAGTGTTATCGTTGTGTCAGCCAGTGACCTAGGAAAACTTATTTCAACTTCATTTAGCTGTTGAAAGCATCCCTGTTCAGTCAGGCTGTTGTTGTTTTCTAATATACATTCTGAATCCAAAGTATTTGCTCATGATAACCAGTCAGACCTGTGTGCTTGATTGTTCTCCTATACAGGTTGTCTGCCCCAGAAAAAAACTCTGTTCTATCAAATCCATCCACCCATCCAACAGTCAGCTGAAGTTGGGTCACGGGGTCATGCTGGAGCCTATCTCAATGCTCATTGGGTGAAAGGCAGGAACACACCCTGGACAGGTCACCATTCCCTCTTCGGGCTTGAGCTGTTAGGGGTTCAGTGTCTTGCTCAAGAACACGTTTGATAAACTCTCTGCAAGGCCCAGGGATTGAACCACCGATCTTATGATGACTAAATGACTGCCCTTCCTCCTGAGCTATACCAAGCTATGGTTGGATAATTCCTTTGGAAATGAATGTTTAATTCAGCATTACTTGGCGCCACGGTAGCTCAGTGGTTAGAGCTCTCGCCAAGGGGACATCTGGCCTTAATGCCCCCGAGCTCCATCTAAGTCCATGTCCACCTCCACAATGTTGGGGACTAATCGTGACACGTAAAACGGCCCCTCACTCAGCAGTACTTGTTCACCTTGAGCATATCCCAGAGACAAACTCTCAGGTTTCAGTTGGAAGTTACCTGGCCCACAGAGCAGGCACGTTACCGCCGTTCTGTGTATTCATCAGGTTTAGCTGCTTCTCCACAGCCATCATTAGTCAGTTCAGCAACTCACGGGTAATGAGCCCCACTTGTGCTCTGAGATAACATCGCATACATATAAATAAAAATGCTTTGATCGAGACTCTCTGTATTTAAAAATGGAGCAAAAATGAGTTATGTGATCAAGCGTTTGTGAATTTCTAAAGTTAATACTCATACTTGGCGAAGTTTTGAAAGTATCATCTTAATAGCTCTAGAGCTGTGCCGCTTTAGAACTTGTCAAATTTCGTGTGGGTGAAAACCTTTTAGAAGAAGAGTAGGAGTTGAATTTCAGCTGCTATAGCATCGTCAGCCACCATGACAAATTGTCGACAAGGAAGAGCTCCACTCCTCCAGGTCTAGCATATAGTGGGAGTTTTTCCAAGGGTCCAGCGGATTCTTTTATGTGACAGGAATGCAGAAAAGGCCCATTTACACCAAGAGTCAGCTGCTTGAGTGTTTTTGTATTACTAACTCCACACCTCCTTTTTCCCCGGCTTTGGCAGACTGTAGGAACTCTTCATTTTCAGTGTGGCCTCTCTTAGCCTTCAGCATGGCAGTCTCGTGTGCCACCACTGCAAGAGCTGCAGTGGTGTTTTCCATGGCGGCCATTCTTGTTCAGATGTGGAATGAGAAAACAAACATCTACGCTCAGGGTCCATGTGGTCATGGCTTAGTCAGCTTTGGGGAAAAACAAAAGCAGAACTCAGCGAATGCTACTTAAACTATAGTGAATAATTAATTTAGCATAGTTAACGCGTGCACAATAAACAGTTTATGCTTGAACAGTAAATCCTTAGGCAGTAAGTGTGAAGCTAAGAAGAAACTGGCCGGAGAAACTTTGTTTATTTTTCAGTGTACATGCATTCTCTGTATTTAACTTATCTCCAGCGCCTGGCGACCAACTTCAGTTCTTTTCCCTATTGCCTTGCTCAGGGGCACAGGCACTGGTATTAACTCTAACCTATGTATCTTTAATTAGTGGGACGGAATCGGTCCACCCAAAGGAGACCTATGTAAATACGGGGAGAACATGCACACAGAGAGGACCTGGTATTCGAACCTAGGACCTCCTTGCTGTGAGGCAAAAGCACTCACCACTATGCCATCGCACTGCTTAAGTGGTCAAAGTTACTTTAACGCTCGGAGCCACTTTTCCTCATATACATCACATTTTATAATTCAAAGCTCCATTAGACTAAACCCATAATACAACTTTATGACACCTTGATGAGACGCTTAATGAGATTGGTCATGTTTTTCAACAAAATCAGCAAAAAAACCTTGTGCTGCAGTCCCTCAA
This sequence comes from Regalecus glesne, assembly GCA_900302585.1. Classification (NCBI taxonomy): domain Eukaryota; kingdom Metazoa; phylum Chordata; class Actinopteri; order Lampriformes; family Regalecidae; genus Regalecus; species Regalecus glesne. The sequence continues at coordinate 5,832 of OMLC01093183.1, read as the reverse complement.
CGAATTTAATCTTCAATTTCACATATTTCACCTTTTTCTCCATTTAATCGAGGTGATGCTCTTCCTCTACAGCACACGTCATGATGAAGATTGTGCATGGGTGGTTTAGTAGTAGAATTTTCTCCTGCCAAGTGGGAGACCCAGGGTTGATTCCCCGGCCATTTATCCAAGTCTCAATTTGATCAAACTTTGGCTGAAAGCATCTGCTAACCGCAGATGAATTGAATAATCAGCCATGGTAAAATAGACTTGGTATGTTCACATCATGTATTGATTTCGTCGAAATTGCTTTACATGGCTCTCAAAGCAGAAGATTTCAGACACGAAGCCACATGGGTTGAACTACCAAATGGCTATGTTCCATATGCAGACCATTATCCTTCAAATCCCATTCTCAGTAAATGAGTGGGATATGATAGTGTGATCTTTCAAATGTCGAAGTTATGGAGTCAAAAGATCTTCATTCTCTAAACTCATTGTTCCCAAGCCCTGAAACACACGCCACTTTACTTGGCGGGACTCCAGTGGTACCAAAATCAAAGCAAAAACAAACCAACTTACAATTGCCTTCGACACCGGCTGATTGTGATAGGGATTAAAATATCTGTGGGCCTCATTCCATGCTAATCCCTCCGAGTAACTAAAGACAGATTGATGAAGTCTGAACATTAGAATCAGTATGGTCGTCTGGCAATCAGAAGGTCGCAGGTTCGACCCCCGGTCCTGCATATAGCATGTTGAGGTGTCCTTGAGCAAGACACTGATCCTCTACCTGTTTCCTGAGCACCATATGTTGGCAGCTTCCTGCTCCTATACAATAGGATGGGTTAAAATGCAGAGAGATCCACGTTTCCCCTTGCGGGACTGATAAGGGAATCCATTTATTTATTTATTCTATTCACTACGTAACACAGAATCAGTCAAGTGATTAGGGATTTCTCCTTCCAGAGGGGGGGGTGCACTTTGAGCATCCATTGTAGGGGCTGCATGACTGCATTAAGCCTGAAACCCAGTGGAGCAACTCTCCAAACCAGCGTGTCACCCAGAGCATGTCACCGTTTTCTTCAAGACTTAACGAGATCAGGGTGATGGTTCAGTTCTTCAGGCCAGGTTGACCTTTGACTCCTGCATGGATATTTGGTGAGCACTATAGCGTCCAACCGCAGGCTAGTCCAGGGAGGTGGCTCGCAGGATAACCCAGCTCCAAGCCAAAACAGCCTTTCATAACACCACTGCACCAGAACTATGCGAGACTCAATGCTTCACGAAAAGTCAGCTGGAAGGAAACATCTGAGGGTCACCGATTTTCCAACATTTGTTCCTCTTTTTCCTTTTCTTTCTGTTTTTTTGTTTTTTAAAAAAAGAGAAATTATTCCACTTTCTCTGGAGCCTGGACAAAGTCTTGCTTCCTCTCAGTAGGAATTGGACTTTTCTTGTCCTGCCGGTCCTCATCAACATCTCTGCTCTACATTCAGGGAACAGCATCTGCTGCAGCCAGGTCCCTCTCCTGCTGACACGTGGTCAGAGATGCCAGGTGTGGGCTCCGCAGCCTTCGTTAAGACAATGATTGAAGAACACGGAGGTTTAGAAAATGTGCTAACAGGCGTCTGTAGCCTAGCTCGGAGAGGGCAACCGCCGCGTGTTGTGTCCGCACCTTCCTCTCCCTCCCTGTCCCTAATGTGACTTTGGGGCTGTGTGCACCTGGCGTCAGCATATGTCTTTGGTGATCCGATCACAAGTGGACAGCTCTGAGTACGCCGGCTCACACCTGACGTGACGGCACGTCTCCATATGTGACTGGAGTGGCCACTTGTGATCGGATCTTACGTCCCCACTCTATATGCAAATAAACCTGTAAATCACTGTGGTGAGGGGCCGTGGTTTAGCCTCGGCTCCTTACGGGGAACGAGGGCACGGCTCACAGGAGAGCAGCGCACCAGCCCATGTGAGTGAACGAGTGAAAGACATTATTGCATAGAGCCTTTGCTATTTGCCCAAAATTCATGAACACCCTCATTGCGGACCCTGCCCGGGGCACAATCATACAGACAAACATGTAAGCGAGTGTGACAATGCAGGAGAGGAATAGAAGCAACAGGCATTTAACAGAATGAGACATCATTGCTCATGTGATCCTCATTTTCATGTGCCATCAATCGCTCTGACTTATTTCACCTCTGTGAATTATCGTCAATCTACTGAATAATGTTGTCATGTGGATGTGAAGAGGAGCTCTTACAGAAAGGAAAACATCATCTCATATCCCAACTGCACTTATTTTACTTCCAGTCCAAGCACCACAGGTTTTCAGAGTTCCGTGTATTACACATGATTGTTATTCTGAGGATGATGATGATGATGATGATGAGGATGACCTGTCAGAAAGCCTTCAGACCGTTGACCTGATGTAATGCTTTTCAGAAACAGTCTGTTGTGGGTAAAGGGTTTCACATTATCACAATGCATGTTTGCAGTTATTGCGTGTCACGCCTAATGGATGATGACAATTAGCTGTGTGAATTAGGAGCGCCAGGCTCTGATTGTTTGTCTTCCCTCATTCTGGGCTCAAACCACACACTTAAAGCTGAAACTCATCCTCGACGCTCATCATGTGGAACAACCTAAATGTCTGAACGCTGGGGTTTTTAATTCTCAACCCCAACCCTTATCAAGCTTAACTCGATCATGTCGGTTCAGGGTCGGATTATTTAATTATTAGAGCGGGTTTGAGAGGGTCGGGCTTTTCCCCGTGGTGGATAAATGAACTGGAACCTGAAGTAGAACTTGAATGTGCGAGCAGGTGAGGGCTCCTCCACAGCTGTGGGTCTGATCCGTGTCAGAAATGACAGATTTAAATAAAGTTTGAAGAAGTGAACCCAGAGAAGGCTTTGGTGAAACAACTGCATCAGAAGTTCTTCTTCCGATCCAGTTGAACCGATCCACTTTTCTGTTAAGTCCCTTGCCTGGATTATTGAGTATGCCTCAGCACAAGTGTGAGGGAGACCGGATGTGTCTCATTTGCTCAACAGCTGCTTTTTAGCCCACCTGAAGCTCGGTTTGCATTTGGTCCATCGTCTCAGACGGCTCGGCTGCACTCAGCAGAATACCACAGGGTGTTTTTTGAAGTCTGGATATTGTTTCTCTTGCTTATGCGGAGGATGTCAATTGACCACATGGGCCTTCAACGTGGCCTTGGAACACATGTGCATTCACACTCCAAATGGGATGTAGATGAATGCGGCCCAGGCCTGAGCTATTTGATCTGAAGATGCGTTGAGGATGCATGTGGTGAATTGACACCGGTCGAGGTGTCCACCTGTGATCACTTCACCCACTACCCGTGGTAATAACAGCTCTGAACAGGGCCTTTGTTTGGGATGGGGACTCTGTTCAATCTATCTAATACTCTCTGAGTTGATAACTCGGGACAGCTGGTTCACGCCCAACTGCCACAATATTGTTTAATAAATGTGTGATGAATATTTCATGCTGGCCCCCTGAGTCCCTGATATTCATGTTCTTTAAATGCCTGGCTTGAAAAGCGTTCACTGGATGAGATCTCTGTTGTCATAAGCACTATATGAGGGATGTTATCTTCATAAAGGGTTTTTCATGAAATGTCTCTTTCTTTTAATAGTTCATTTGTTTGAATATTCTGTAGTTTTTTATTCTTTGCCTTGTCTTTCCAAGATATATCCCAGCTGAGTTTAAACCTCTGGTACCTTCATCTTTACAGGAACACTGGTCACTACTTTCTGTTGTCCTTCTGCTGACCGGTGGGGTTGTGATAATGTTAAACATGAGGGTCTTTCTAAATGGGTAAATATTCTACGCGGTTTACAGCCAGCCTTTCCCTGTATGGCTGCGTTGTGTTGTTTGTTGATAACCCACTTTTCTGTCACTAGTGGAGGTAACCTTTAGCTTGTCTGGGATTAAAAGGGTCCTCAGTTCGGGCCCTGTACGACCCCCCCCCCCATTTGTTCGTCTCTCTGCCTCTTTAGTCGACTCCTTTTAAAGCAGCTCATCTCTAGTCTCTGATGGATTGTAGAGGTGTTCACTTGTGGCACCCGGCAAGCATCCGGACCGGGGTCGCAGGGTCGTAAGTCTTGGGCATTGTTGACAAGGCGTGTTTTGAAGGTTTGCCGATGTAGATTTGGTTTGTGGATACATATGTGTGTCCGTCTTTCCATAGACTCAGAGACACATCTGTTTGCATGCATGAAAGGAACAAAAGCACCAAAGTAATTACTCAAGTAATTAATCGATAAGGAAAAAATATGCTTGGGTAATTTTCTAAATACTTTTACACACGCTCAAGTAAATGATCAGTACACTGGCAGTACTTTCAGTAAAGTGAAATACATTTGGTCGACCCACCATATCCTCAGTTCACACTTCATCATGTGAAGGATCAAACTGATGAAGACTGCCCTTCATAGTAAGCTAGAGTAAGCTAGGTGACTGTGTGTCAGCGAGGGATAAAGTTTGTCTTCACGGGTTTGAGAGACGATGGCTTGAAGAAAGGGAGCAGAACACCAATCTCCTCATATTGGAAGAACAAAATCTAACTCACAACTCCGTCTGCTAATTGATTATCAATAACCTGACCCAGTACTCTGATCTCACATCCCTCCACCATCCACAATTTAATACAGTCATGTGTAATTCACCTCGAAGTTTCATCAAACTACATTCGAAAAGTTCTTGGAAAATATCTGGTGTGAAATCCGCAAATGAAACCGAGAGCAATCTGTGTGGTGAACCCATTGCTATCCCCCGGCAATCTGGCTGAGTTCAGGCCAGTTTCTCTTACTTCACCCGTTATGCAATATTTAGAAATGATTGTTAGAACCTTGGTTCTTACTGTTATCAGGAGGAGATTTGATCCGCTGTAGTTCAACTTTCGCTGCAGATACAAGTGCCGATACAGAGACCAAGCTGTTCATCCTCAACACCGTGATCGAAGCATCCGGGGAACACTGGGGCCCAGTAGGGGCTTTTAATGGCGGGTTTTCCTTCTGCTTTTGATAATATGCAACCACATCATTTTCACCGAAAGACCAAATAAATAAGATTTTGAATATGCGGTAGGACGGTCATCTAGTAATTGGAAATCGATGGTTCGATCCCCGTTCTCTGCAGAGATTGTTGTGGAGGTGTCCATGACTACTGAACCCCTAACCGCTACTCGAGCTTCACACGATGGCCATGGCCCGCTGCTCTTATACAACCGGATGAGTCGGATGCAGAGAACAAATTCCTCTGGCCTCGGTCATGTTAACCAATTCATTCAATCACAAACACACCATAACAAACCCATGTAACCTGCTGTGTATGACAACACACCACAACAGTCTAACCACAACAAGAGGAAACAAACCAGAGCCAAGAGAATCAGAATATGATGGAGCAGGATGGGGGATGGAGGCTAGACAAGAGTAGAATGGTGTCTCCATTCTTACAGCAGCAGTGTTGAAGACATGCTACACCTGCTAGCGCTATGCTAACCTATGGCCTAGCCAAGAGGAAACTCACTAATTGTTGCCATCACAAATGAAGGTTTTGTTTTGTATGTGTGTGTGTGTGTGTGTGTGTGTGTGTGTGTGTGTGTGTGTGTGTGTGAATCATCTAGTAATTGGAAGATTGGTCGTTCAGCTGAAAGTGTCTCCAAGTGTCCTTCAGTAAGACACTGAGCCTCTAACTGCCGAGCCCTGAGATGGAGCGAGGACCTGTCCAGAGACTTCTGTTCCCTCCACCTGATGAGTCCGGGGAAAGACTTCAGCATGACTCCACTGGTTCAGACAGGCTGTGGATGATGGATGGATGGATCAC
>OMLC01092787.1:0-10362 GCA_900302585.1 Regalecus glesne | reverse complement strand
GGTGATGGAAACCGAGTCTGTGAGGACGGGAATGTGCCAGAAGAAAGAAGTGGACAGATACAGAATGAATGAGCAAGGAGGAGGATGGAGTGCACACAGGTGGGGGTGGTGGTGGTGGGGCACTGTGCTGCTGATGTGGTGTGTGGTAATTGGTTGACAGGCAGCTGGGCTGAAGTGATCTCTGAGCTCTGTGGCTGTTTGGTGTGCACGTGTGCACGTGTGCGCGTGTGTGCGTGCGGGAGAGAGAATCGATCATCAGATTTGTTCATCCCTATGGAAAGACTGCAGGTAGGACAGAGTACCGGGGGTCAGATGGATTGGGTTTGTCGGAGTCACGTCAAGGGAGAATGAAGGTAAACTAGAGCCAAAAGACAGAGAGAGAAAGTGAACAGGGAAGAGTAAGAAAACACAAGAAAAAGAGAGGGACGGAGGGGAGGGCAGTGGAAACATGAAAAAACAAGCCACAGGACTATGGTGAAGAAGGGAAACACTGACTCATGGTGGGATTTGAGGTCAGAGGCAGTGGAGGAAAAATAGGAAATACTCAATTAAAAAGATTGGCGATTTGGAGACGGTCCGAGAACGCCGTGTCAGCAAGTAAGATCTCAACCACTGACTCGGAACATCTCAGTACAGTGCATCTTACTATTCAGGTTAGTAAGGCATGTAATACACGTGCACACACACACACACACACATGCACGCACACAGCATTCTGAATCCTACTCATTCACCACTCGTAGTCCCCAGCTTATGAAAATGACTGTAGGTGCTCATCTCAAAGGATCCACCCTTCCAATGTCAACTGCTTATTCATAGTCAGGTCGCAGGGGAACTATAGCTGAGCATGACACACAGCAGAACTCTAGACCAACTCATCTGATTGGCATAATACCAACCTATAAAAACATGTGATATGGTTGTGAACATTACTGATAGTCAATGGCCACCAGTTACACCAATAAGAAGTGGCATTCTGATATTCAGCATCCATAATATTTCAATATTTCAATATATCATATTGACTGTAGTCCATAATTTCATATTCCCCACCTTCTCCTTCCTTGTAGCAACAGCCATTAAGTGTATTAGCGTTCAGTAATCAATCTTTGACATGCCATTTGTCATCGTGTCAGCAGGGTCCACCATTCCTGCCAAGTATTCAAATGCAATGGCACACACAAAGGAAAATAGATGAGTCTACCAAAAAAAGAAAAAGGAGGAACTTGCTTGTCAAAGGCAGGGCAAAAGTTGCCTCAATAAACGACTAACTAGGTTTGATTAAATGTTTTATGATTTTTCTAGTCCTTTTTTTTAACATGGATTGATATATTGCTCATTATTATTGTGTGGCTCAGTGGTACAGTGTGCATTCTGGGAAATGACAAGCTGGATGTTGCGGGATTTGAACTCACCGCAGAGAGTCAGGATGGGTATCGGGTCTCGATCCTCCTTGCTCCATCTAAGGTCGAGTCTGGCCCCACAACATGGAGACTAATTGTGATATAAAATGGACCTCATTATCATCGATCCCTGATCCTGCATTCTGACACTGAGCCCCTAACTGCTCCCCGAGCACCATATGTTGGCAGCTCACTGCTCCTATACAATAGGTTGGGTCAAAAATCCAGAGAAATCCAAATTTCCCCTTGCGGGACTGATAAGGGAATCATTATTATTATTATTATCAAGTCACACGGTTAAATTCTTAAAGGAGTAAATGCAATACCAAAAACTGGTCGTGTTGGGAGTAATTTGAGGTTCTTTGGTATTTGCAGTAAGTGCTGAGAAGTTGATGAATTTAGAGCTTACTTCATAACAGTCTGAGGGGTAAATCATTGATGGAGATGTTGGTTTTTTTTCCTCCTTCACAATATTTCAGTCTGCAGAAAATCTCAGCAGGACTCTCTCCCGTCCTCGGTAATTACATAAGCTGTCGGGAAGCAGCAGTATCAGGTGCTCCTAAAGGTCATAAATCTTTTCTTGTGAGTATTTTGTATTAGTCAATCCTTCCTTAATATCAGTGTGTTGAAGTCTATAATGTTCGGACATTTCACTCGTGAGTTACATCTTGCTTCTAGCTTCATGAGATGGACACCTGCTGTTTATTCTCTTATTCTCTCTTCCTTCCTATTCTGCTCTAACCTCCTCATTTGTCCTGATTATATTATTTTCTGTGCTTAGCTCACTGTACATTAGATTTGCTTTTCTGTCTGAAATACCCATTCTGTCAGTGGAGAACCTTTCATTCCTAGATATTGCCTTTTATTACCGGTTTTGAAACATGATAAGAAAGTTGATACTTTGACTAAACTCATGTCAGCTTCTCAGCCAACTATATGCCTACTTGACCTTTCACCAGCAAAGCCTTTTCAAGACCTCTGCTTTTCCTGGGATGTAAAATGCTTATTTATTTATCATTTAGTACTTGCATTGATCCCAGCCATTTTAAGATAACTCTGGTCAAACTTCTATAGGATACCTCAGGGCTCGGTTTTTGGCCCTCTACTTTTGTCTCTTTATATTTCCCCTCTTGGCCAAATTACACGCAGTCACAGAATAAATGTCCATTGCTGTGCAGATGATACCCAGCTGTATGTACCTAAAAAGGATGACAGTCATATTCAGTTTTCAACTAGCAATAATCGCACCTCGGATAAACCTCATAGGCTACGATACTGCCACTGCGCAAAGCTGACAGTCGTATTCAAATACCCGATGCAGAGGCCTGCTTGGTTGGTGTGAAAAACTAGACGTCACTAAATTTCCAGCTCTTATATTTGGGTAAAACTGAGATGCTGATCCGTAGCCCTTCTGAACACAGAGACCAATTTGATCAAGTAACAATAAAAATCAACAACTCTATGATTTTTTGAAGTATAGTAGCCAAAAATCTTAGTTTGACATTTAATCCCAGCCTTTCTTTTGAGAAATACATAAATAAAATAACCAAGACTGTCTTTTTTCCCCCACTTACATAACAGCTAAAATTCAGTCCCTATCTGTCCGTAATTGACACAACTGACAGGGACTCACACATGCATGAATTGGCTTCACTCAGACTTGATTGGAGATGACTGTACTTTAAAAGGCTGCAGCTAGAATTCTAACAGACTATAAAATTGACCCTATCACACCAATTCTTACTTCCCTTGACTTCCTATCCACATTAAATCAAACTTAAAGGTGCTTATGCTGACTTTTTAAATCCTTAATGGGCTTGGCTTGCCCCATCATAACCGTCTGATCTCCTTAAACCATGTATTCCTCCAGCTCCCTGCTCTCAAAATACAGGGCTCCTGTGTGTACCCAAAGTTAAAAAGAAATCAGCTAGTGGCCGGGCCTTTTCCTATCGGACCTGATTCTCATGGATTAACTTCCCTTCTACCCTCAGACAATTAGAGTCTGTTAAGTCTTTTAAATCCAAACTTAGAATTGATCTTTTTGCCCCAACCCTCATGTAATTGCTTTTACATTGAATACTCCATGACCTGTACTGCATGACGGGTCGGTTTCCATCTCAATGTATTTATGGATTATTGATCATTGCAACTTTTCTCTCACATATTTTCTTTCTCTCTGAATGGTGTCTTCTCCTTTCTCTCTTCCCATGCAAATGGATGGAGTGAAATGAGTCTCTGCCATGTGCATGTGTGGTTTGTTCCCCCGCCAGGTCTCCATGGCAATGGTGTTCGCCACCTTGAAGCCGCTTGGCATCTTCCTTGTCACATTCTTTATATATCCTGTTTCAATGTTGTGTCCCTCTCCCTTGCCGATGTGTGACTAATATCTTTTCTTGTCTAGTCTCCAGTGTGTGTGAATGACGTGATACGAGTCTCTGCTGTGTGCATGTGCAGTCTGTCCTCGTGCCAGGTCTACATGGTGATGGTGGTCACATGGATGAGGTCCTTGGCTGTTCTACTGACATCTGGAAACTGCTTGGCATCCTCGTCCTCCTCATATTCTTTGTATATCTTATAATTCCATAATTCTGTTATCCTCTTTTTATGCATTCTGTAAATTGTTTTTTATTCTATTCAGTACACACAACATCTATTACACATCTGTCTGTTTTGGGGTAGAGAGCCCTCCCCTGTTGCTCTCTCGGAGGTTTCCTCCTATTTATTCTCATCGTGACTCTTTTTTCCCTTTTTATTTGTTTGTTATCCAATATAAAGGTCTAAGGACAGAATGATGAATTGTTGTGAAGGCCACTGAGACAAATTTAAAATGAATTATACATATACAGATAAAACGGACTTGACCTATAAGTATGTAAACGTGCAAATCCATTGATGGAGGAAAAAGTGGGGAGGGGTCTAAGTGACATTTTGTCAAACACTAGCTTTTTTAACTTTTTGTTTATGTTTAACTTAAATTCAAAATGCTTTATTCTAACAGTTATGCTATGTGCATTGGACATTCTGTCCTTTCTGACACCCTAGCCAAGATCCCCGCACCACAAAAAAGTGCCATCATCAGATGTATTCATGATTGTTCAAATCCCAGTTGAGCCGTTCCCAACCACAGCCAGAGGTCCATAGTTAGTGGGTCATAATTGGCTAAGCCTCACATGGGTATAAGGGTTAGGTTGGATAAAGTATTCTGGGTTCACTAGTGTCCCCCTCTGGGTCGTCCAGGCCTCTTGGTTAAGTGAAGGGAAAGTACTCTGCTTCATTCTCCTCTGACGGCCAAGCACTGTGCTTTCCCCACCAGACCATGATGTGTGGACTAGTGAGGCCTAGTGGTCATGTGACTTGGAGGAGACACATGCTACCACTTCCTCCTTCCTGTTGATGGTCTAGAGCGGATCAGAGAGACTGACCCAGCTATAGGGGATTCAGGTGGGGGGAAAAGGGGGATAAAAAAAGATGTATTTCTAGTTGGAAACTGGGGGAGTAGAGATGAGATGCCAATACAAATCCACCAAAGACAGACGTGGCATGCTCTGTGGTGTTGGAGACACAGTGGGCTGAAAACTTTATCCGTCAAGGTCTGTTCTGTTCACAGAACAGCATGAGCGTCAAAGGCCTTCTAATCTTAAACACATGTCGTGCACCTGAACCTGCTGTCCTGCAGTGGTCTCACCTGGTCAGCTTTCTGGAACAAGTCTCTTTTCCTCTCCCAGAGGAGATCAAGGAGCTGGTTGACCAGCTTGGAGAAGGAGGTCGCAGCGTCCACGAGCTGCAGAAGGCCAGGAGGAAACTGGAGGGGGAGAAGGAGGAGATGCAAATGGCCCTGGAGGAGGCCGAGGCCTCTCTGGAGGTAGGATAAGAAGACAGGGTACAGGTTAAAGTCTGAGCTTTCTGTACGCCATACAAAATGACTGAACCAGAAGAATGGAAGATGAAACTAAACTAGAATAAAGGACAAAGACTTTTTTTTAATCGGATCATCTTTCACAACACCTCCTGTCACTCATTCAGCCCAGCGGTTCATTGGCCAACAGTGGTGTGTGTGTGTGTGTGTGTGTGTGTTCCTAGGTGGAGGAAGGTAAGCTGGTACGTGTGCAGCTGGAGCTGGCTCAGGTCAAGGCTGACATTGACCGCAGGATCCATGAGAAAGAAGAAGAATTCGAGGTCACCAGGTTAGAAACGTAGAGGGAGACCAATCAGGAGGCTCTCTCCATCACTCTCTCACTGCATCTGTCACTCGCTCTCTTGGGGTCTCTGAAAAACACCCGTCTCTGGGATATTGTACATGATCTGTGGGTGTCAGGGGGTCACTATCAACATGCAGGAGACTCCTGACCATAACAGAGACTGTGCTGTTTGTTGTGCACTTTAGTGTGTATGCTTTGTGCGTCTGTTCATCGACATGTTCAAGTTGTGACAACACCGAGGGATTTGTCATCAGCCCTCATTTAACGAGTGGTCTGAAGTAACGGTCATGACGAAACCTCGCCCTGCACGGCGTTAACCACCACGTTGTACGCTGTGTGTAGAAAGAACCACGCACGTGCGGTGGAGTCGCTGCAGGCCAGTCTGGAGGCAGAGGCCAAAGGTCGCGCCGAGGCCCTGCGGATGAAAAAGAAGATGGAGGGGGACCTGAACGAGATGGAGATTCAGCTGGAGCACGCCAACAGGAACAACGCCGAGCTGGTCAAAACCCTCAAGAAGCTACAGCAACAGATCAAAGTAGGATGAAAACCTAAATATGTAGGGTTGGATCAGAATCCTTCTGCCATACTTGATAACCCGTACAGTCAACAGGCGGTCAGGAAGGACATGGATATGATCGACCCCCCAGTCACCTCTTTCTTCTTCTCTCCTTCTCCAGGACCTGCAGGTGCAGATGGACGAGGACTTCCGTCAGCACGAGGAGCTCAGGGAGCAGTACAACCTCCAGGAACGCCGCCTGTCCCTCTTGATGGGAGAGATCGATGAGCTGAGGGGAGGCCTCGAGTCCTCCGAGAGGGCCCGCAAGCTCATCGAGCAGGAGCTGGTGGAGACCACGGAGAGATACAAGGAACTCAACATACACGTGAGTTGAGTGAGGCTTGCAGGAGGTTACATGTGGACGAATATCTGCACAGTTCAAGTACATCTGCAGATCTATTCTGGCTATAGGGCTTCAACTGAAAATAATAATAATAATAATAATAATAATAATGATAATTATTGAATAATATTAAATAATAATAAAAAGGGTAAATGAGTAAGAAAATGTACAAGAAGATATTTTTTTAGGTATTAAATGTGCTCAGTTCATGTCTTTGTCATGTGTGGGGATGTAGACACAAAACTAGTGCACGGTAGCTAAACTACTGCTACGTCCTCCCTCCAGAACCAGAGTCTGACGGTCCTGAAGAGGAAGCTGGAGACGGATCTCGCCCAGCTGTCCAGTGAGAATGAAGAACTGATCTCAGAATTCCGCTCCGCCGACGAGAGAGCCAAGAAAGCCGTGACCGACGTGAGTGACTCACGATCGGTTCTTCAACAAGCCCTGGACTGCATCTAAAATCCAAATGAGGACTTCAAATGGTTCCTGTGCAATATGCAGGCTCAGTTTAGTAGAACTGACTTAATATGAGTGATGATGAAAATCCTCATGTGTTGGGTCAATGCCCCTCTTTGGGTCTCTCTGAGTGTCAGCTTCCTGTTGAGTCGGATCAGGCTTTGCAGATGACGTTGAAAGAAACCCTTGGGTCTTTGTGTATATGAGTGTGTGTGTGTGTCTACAGGCAACGCGGCTGTGTGAGGAGCTTCGTCAGGAGCAGGACAGGACCTCCCACCTGGAGAGGATTAAGAAGAACCAGGAGCAGAACCTCAGAGACCTCACTCTGAAGCTGGAGGAGGCCGAGCAGCAGGCTCTGAAGGCTGGCAAACGTGCCATCCAGAAACTGGAAACCAGGGTGACGATTTAGCTTTTTAAGGCAGTAATTTCTAATAAAAGGCACAAAAGGTGTAGTGGATTGTAAAGGATGAGAACCTGACATTGCAGTCTTATCTGTGGTCTGGTCCTTGACTGCAAAACATGCGTAGAATGAACCAAATAAAAGGCATATCTTTAAAAATGTCATTTCCCAGTTCTCACTCGATACAGTCTATGTTCCCGAAATCCATGGGTGCCCAAATATGTGCCTTGTGGGTCCTCATATTCACTCACTGCCATTAACTAAGAAAAAAACATATAAACGCAAACACATACACATTGTCTGTACATACCCAGTCAACTATGCCATGTGTCTGATTCGTCATCCCCATCCATCCCAGATCAAGGAGCTGGAGAATGAGCTGGACCAGGAGCAGAAGCGGCATGTGGAGACGGTGAAGAATCTCCGTAAGGGAGAACGCCGTCTGAAGGAGCTGATCTTCCAGACCGAGGAGGACCATAAGACCAACCAGCGCATGCAAGAGCTGGTGGAGAAACTGCAGAACAAACTCAAGTCCTACAAGCGGCAGATAGAGGAGGCGGTGAGTAGGAATGAGGGTTGGGATAAAGACGGAGGGGGAGAGAGAGAGAGAGAGAGAGAGAGAGAGAGAGAGAGAGAGAGCATGCATAGGTCAAAGTGAAGCCAGCCTGAGGGAAGATACAGGAGGAGTCAGGCCAGGGGGTTGTGTTGAACTGGGTGTGGACATGAGTAGAAAGTATGTGTTAACTATTGTGTATTACTCATCAATCCAACTCGAATGGCTGAAGTTAAAAAGAACCTTTTCCTTATCATCACTCTACTTTAAATCTGGGAATATTGAGTTTTCTCTGCATCAATGGCTTTGGATAATAATAATCTGGGAAACTCCATATCCTTGTCATGAAGTCAAGCCAGCGTTGGTTTTTCCTCAGAGCCATTGTCTTCTCCCTGCAGCGATAATGTCATTTTAGCTTAAGCTGGATTTTGTGTGTCACTAGGAGGAGCAGGCCAACTGCAGCCTGTCAAAGTACCGGAAGACAGTCCACGAGCTGGACGATGCCGAGGAGCGTGCAGACATGGCGGAGATGGCCCTCAATAAACTGAGGACCAGGAACCGCGCCTCAGCCACCAAAGGCTTCACCTCCGTGGAGATCGTTCAGGTCACCAAGCCGTCCAAAGGAGGACAGGAGGACTAGCAGGGGGGAAACAAACACAGACACACACACCCCACGAGCAGGTGAGCAATCGGTCTGACGTCTGCTCACGTATGTGGGCCTTAAGCATGTAAAGTACCCATTTACACACAAACAAGGACCAGAGAAAAGTATTTATATTCATGCACTCGAGTATGACATCAGGACAAAACCCCAGATCCAAAGGGACAACAAGGGGGGAGGAGCTGTGTATCGTTAGGAGGAGAATCCTAAAACTCTTTGTACGTGCTGATGATACGACAACACAAACACTCAATGAGTTTATGAAAGTCTGTTTTGTCTTTCCCCAGACAGTGACGCACACCCATCCCTCCTTCCAGAGGACTCGCTGACCGAGGGAGATGACGAGCTCAGAAAAAAGTCTTAACACCCCCCCACACCCCTGAATCCCCTTAGAGACAGTCTTGAAAAAGTCTTAAACATCACCAACAGTCTTAAATCTGCATTGTCTTAGAAGCCACCACATAAGTACGTCGACTGCACAAAAGTGTGTCTTCTGTGTGTGTGTGTGTGTGTGTGTGTATGCGTGTGTAGGAGAGCAGACAGACAAACGGAGACAGAGTGTTTGTCCGGATGTGTTTGTTTGGTCATCTCGTGGGTTCGTGGTCTTTAGGCTGGGGGCGGATGAATGGGTGAAGCTGAGTTCTCACGTCAACGACAGAGAGCCCACCTCACGTGCATCACTCTCCTGTCGAGTGTGTGTCGCCTTGACCAACGCAGAATCTTAATAAACCACAAGCAAGTGACCCCCGAGTCTTTGAGTCTTTTCACCCTTGGTCTGTTTGGTGACCTACAGGGCTCTCACTGCGGGACACGGGGTTAAGTCGACTCTATGGTAGGTGGAGCATTTTGGCCCTCATCTGTGTCTATGGCAGACCCTCCCACATAAAAGACCAGACCTCCCTGCGTCATACAATGAAGACTGGTAGTAACAGGGGCTACATCGGCACACACAGACTATGATGGAACCAATTAACACACTTAAGCCAAGGTCAACAAAGATCTGCTATGCATCACATCTCTCTGAGTAGAAAATGTATTTCTTACCTTATAGCTGCCTCTTCACCTCTTATACAGCCATCATCCATGGCCTAGTGGATTCAAAGTCCTTTCCAGCGTCTGTAAAGTCCATCTGGTTTAGCCAGTTCACACTCAATAGCAAGAGCTGTCATTACAATTAGTAATAATCAGGATGCACATTATCGTTATTATTAGTTATTATATGAATGTGATTATTGGGGTGCCATACCTCAGGGGTAGGGTGGTCATCTAGTAATTGGTTGGTTTGATTGCTGGTTTGATCCCGTTCTGTCAGAAACAGTTGAATTGTCCTTGAGCAAGACACTGAACCCCCTAACTGCTCAAGCCTTGTGATGGACTGGTGACCTGTCTTCAGATAAGCAGTTGACGATGGACGGATGTTTATTAATGGCCTCCATAGAACAGTTCTTCATGTGATACATACGTAAGTTAATGTAATGGTAAACAATGCTACACAGTCCATACATCCATCATCATTAAGCGCTTATTCAAAGTCAGGTCATGGAGGTCTCACCTCCAGCAGGAGTCCCCAAACCTCCTCTTCCTGGCCACATCCACCGGATCTGACTGGGGATCCTGAGGTGGTCCCATGGTGGAGATATAATCCCTCCACCTGGTCCTCAGTCTACCCCGTGGCCTCCTCCCAGCTGGACGTGTCTGGAACACCTCACTAGGGAGGAGACCAGGTGACCTCCTGACTAGATGCTGAACCTCCTCCACTGGCTCCTCTCTAGTTAGAGGAGCAGATGCTCT
>OMLC01092759.1:11349-26665 GCA_900302585.1 Regalecus glesne | reverse complement strand
ATATATGCATGTGAAAAACAACCACTGGTAGTTGGAAACACTGCCAAAAGATGTGTGTCTTTACTGTAAATGTTTCATCACAATTTTTGCCTAATCCTGAGAACAGATAAAGCCAAATGCACGATTGTCTCTTAAATTGGAACAATGGATTAATCCGTTTATTACTGTGGATTAATCTGGAAGTGACCCTCTGTGAAGGATTCATAAAGACATGTTTTCTCATTGTTGTTTTTTTTTCTTTTCTACATGATCAGAGTTTTGACTCTGTGGTTTGACTACGGTCACTGGCCTGAAGTCAATGAGGCTCTTGTGGAGGGAATCAAGACCATTCAGATTGATACCTGGCTACAGGTAACACACTCGCATACACACACACACCACACAGGTCGCTCTGGGGTGTCTGTAGTCAGAAAATTCAAATAACACCGTTACAGACTAAAGATTGCCGATTGAATTTTCTAGACCAATTTATAACTTTTGGTCAGGGAGAAGAAATCGATGCTTCTCAACAGAAAGCGTGCGTCACGGGTTCGTATCCCGCCGCGTAGCTCAGTAGATGTGAGGGATTATCCCATGAAGGACACGTCCCAGCTGCATACGTCAGTGGGACTGTCCCATTCCCAAGGCTCCTTCAGATGCAGCTGAACAACGCAGCCCTTGGGTGAATTTGGAGATAAGCCCACTTAGCACCAAGTCCTCTGTGCTCTTACCTGAGACTTTGTTGTTGTTTACCTAATCAAAACTGACCGAGACAAAAGACAATCTTGTTTTCAGATGTGGCAGCCAAATTATTCGCCCCAACAAATAATAGTTGACTTTAATGGTCTTGTTGGATTTGTAACTATAAAAGTAAAAGTCAAATCCTCAAATGACAGTTTGCTCACTGGCTAAAGCAGCATTACACATGGTGGGAAATGGTGCCAGTTGTGAGGCAATAACTAACATCTCTGTTCTCTCTTAGACATCCTTGGAAACGCTGGGGAATTTATGTTGCCGTAATAAACATCTGTATTGTGGGAAATGGATAAAGGAATATGATCTCTTGTGTGGGTGGAATGTATTTGAAACGATCCATCCCAAGGCTTTTCTATTAAAGTTGCTGTTCTGATGTAATCATTTCAAAATGCTACATAATCACAGTTTAACTTTGAAACTCAGACTTCCTGTGCTCATCACAAGCAGTGTTTACCAGCTGTATTAAGATACACATTTAAACAAAAGTATTCAAGTTTTAATCAACATGTCATAGAAATTTCTCATTTTGTTATTTCAAGTAAAAACGAGAATATAAACGTGTTGTAGATTCAGCATAGCTTGGTCTGCATTGTCGTCCACCTGCACAGAGCATCATCTAAAATCTCTGCCTACGGTGAAGGGCTACGTGCTCAACATCAGTTCTCTAAAGTCTGGTCATGTCCAGTAAAACTAAAGAGGGTTTCTAAGTAAGCTGTGAGAGTCTTCCTCAGCCTCTCTGTCAGGGGGTTTTCACCTTCCCAGTTTTGGGCTGCTTGAGACCAAGTATCTGCCCAGATGAGTGTGTGGTATTTACCGAGGTGTATATACAGAGTCAGTCTTTAGCCTCTTGACGTATTCACAAACGAGATGGAGGCCGTCTCAATAGCATTCAATATGTTTGATATTCATGACTGGATATCCTGTTGTGCGTAGGGAGCAGTGATTAGAATCTCAAGCATTAACCTGCAACAGCCAATGAGAGTGAAGGGAACCGGGACGCGGAAGTTTTTGAACTCAAAACAATAACTGCGTTTTCTGTCTTGATGCATGCTCAATAATCCAGGTAGGGAGATCACTAAAAGAGGTGAATCTGTTCAACTGGATCAGAAGTTTATTGAGAAACGTTTCTCAATAAACTTCTGATCCAGTTGAACAGATTCACCTCTTTTTGTGAACTGCGTTTTCTGTTACATATTTGAGAAAAACTTTTAAACGAAATTATGGGCAAAAAACTTGACAACGTTTGTCCGTTAACCCCCAAGTTTGTTTATCTCTAAAGAAATGTCGAGCCATGGGTCGTGAGTTGTTGTATTCATTGATTTAAAATGTCAGCTGGTACCCAAAGTCTTCCATTACTGCCAACTGCTGGTTTGAAATAAAACAGGGACTCTGGCGGACAGTGTAATCACCAAGTGTGTGATGCACTGCTCTGCCAAGTCTCTCAGTACATTTGCTGCGATGGCTGAAAGACTAAAACTGTAAAATCTCCTAAAGTGTAGGTCTCCCACATTTTCAGCATTGGTCGGGATATTGGAATTCCTTTTAGAGTGTCTTTGGCTTTACGTTCTCTTTGCTACAGTTTTACTGTTCTTGGGTATATCCCAGGTGTTAATTTGTCACACTGTAAATCTTTGTGGTGGTGATGGGAAAATCCCATCCTCAAAAAAATTACACTAAAAGTTAAGATGAACTATCAAATATGTCAAATCGATCTTTGACTCACTCAGTTTCCCAGAGTCTGGGTGCAGTATTTTAAGTTCCCAATGCAGTTGGAATACCAGGACACTCGTAACTAATCACTTGGATGAGATCTTGATCTTCTCTTTCTCTCTATTACAGGTGATACCGCAACTCATCGCTCGCATTGACACCCCCCGAGCTCTGGTGGGTCGTCTCATCCACCAGCTCTTGACTGACATTGGACGCTATCATCCCCAAGTAATAAATCTGTCCTTTTACATATGATCTAGTTCCCTGAATTCAGGTTCACCACTGACTGCATGACAGAAAACGTGACTGGTCTGGTGGTGCACCAAAGTACAACATCAAGTGAGTCATTTTGGGTTGTTCTCTGTCTACCTTCTGTCTAGGCTTTGATCTACCCATTAACTGTGGCCTCCAAGTCCACCACCACAGCCCGCCACAACGCTGCCAACAAGATTCTGAAGAACATGTGTGAACATTGTAATACTTTGGTCCAGCAGGCCATCATGGTATGCAGATTTAAATGTCTTTATTGGGGTTAGTTAAGTTTGATGCAGTGCGTCATATTTGAGCTTTCATAGTGCATGGTATCTGTAAGTATTGGTGAGGTTTGCTGATGTTTACTGTTTAAAAGGATATGAATGACTGCTGGCTTTCAAGAACATTGACTCGAGGCTGAATGAGTTGTTTTTGTGTGATGTCAAGACTTGGCCAGCACTTGCAGCGTTTGGCAAACTATTCAGCACTTACAGCAAACGGTGCCTATAAAGGGGGTTCAAAATAGCAGATGTGGGCCAGTGTGATGTGTATTTTAGCTACTTGGTTGTTCTTGCTTGCTTTTGATTTGTTGTGGTCATTCACACTGCCGAACAATAGAAATCAGACTGCCAGTAGAACTACACTGAGCACATTTAGGTATAATGCTAAAAAAAAAAACTTAAGTGATGTATAGTTACGGTAGAATTATTGCTGTCAACTTGAAAACATTCTTACCACTTAGAGTAATTCATACCACTAAGAGATGCTCTGTGTGGCCATTTTTCAAAAGTCTTTTAAAAGGCTGAGATGATATTATGATATCCCTCTACCACATTGTAAAATTCATTTTAAGATCATTGTCATAATATATATCTTTAAGATAATTTAAGATGTTTTTCCCCCTGAGATTGCATTTAGAGGAATCCTTGCTTAAGTCTAGGTACTCTGTTTTGCAAACGAATACATTTTTCAAGCATTCATCTTCTTATTTTAATCAGAGAATCAATCAGGATGTCCATTTTAACATTAGCTTTCCAAGGAGAGTAGGCTCTATCAGGAGAGAATCTAGCTTCCTTGTCTCCCTATCTAGGTGAGTGAAGAGCTCATCAGAGTGGCCATTCTCTGGCATGAAATGTGGCACGAAGGTCTGGAGGAAGCCTCTCGCCTTTACTTTGGTGAGCGTAATGTCAAGGGCATGTTCGCTGTGCTGGAGCCTCTTCATGCCATGATGGAAAGGGGACCGCAGACACTCAAAGAAACCTCCTTCAATCAGGTTTGTCCAGCCTAAATTTGGGCTGAATCAAGTATTTCTGTTACTGTCATCGGGATTGGATTCTTGACACTAAATTAAAGAATTATGTATGTTTGTGCATCTGCCTGTTTAAAGTTGGAATAATGATTCCTTGACAATCAACTTCAGTCTCACTGTGGTGGTGGTAATACCTTCGGTCTGTCGACCAAAGTCACAACTATGATGATGATCTATTTATTATTTTTGTTTTTTGCTTAAGGCATACGGAAGGGATCTAATGGAGGCTCAGGATTGGTGCAGGAAGTACATGCGTTCTGGAAATGTTAAAGACCTGACCCAGGCTTGGGACCTATATTATCATGTTTTTAGACGTATCTCCAAACAATTGCCGCAGGTAAGGGATTTAATGCAGCCACCACACTGACACTACACTTTTGATCCTCACTTACCCAATACACATTCATCCCAATCCATGGCCTCCAGAAATGGGGATTTTCCTCACCCCGGGTCAGCAGGGGATCACTCTCATGAGTCTGTTGTTGCTGCCTCCTCACAGCACCTGCCAGCCCTGACAGTCCTTTGTCAACCAGACTAGAGAAATAGGTTATGCTCTGTCCAGCCTTGACAGCCCACTGCAGTCGGCTCCTTGCTCCCTCTTCCCCACTTGCATTAATAGCAGGGGACTCCATAATCAGCAACATACAGGTTGTTAATAATGCCACATTCTGCTTCCCTGGAGCCATGGCCCTGACTAAGCTCCCAGGGCTGCTTAGCTCACTACCATCCTCTATCAGCCAGGTGATGGTACATGTGGGCACAAATGATGCAGCTTGTCAGAAGTCCGAACTGACAAAACGTGGAGTACAGTGCCTCAGTAGAATCCTCGGCCTCTACACTTGGCTTCAGTCTGCTAGCAGAGCTCATAATATAGATTTATTGACACTTTTAATTTCCTCTGGAGTCGCTTTTCCTGTTTTAGGGGAGATGGAATCCACCCCAACAAGCTGTGTATCCATCTGCATGTTAATGGCCAATTTCATGTGGACTGCGCATTCACCATTTAGTTTTTGTGGCACACATTTTGTCTGTTTCTTAATTTTTCTTAATTATAAAAATGATAATATTAATAATAATAAAAACAACAATAAATAAAGGCCAATGACCAGCATCTTATTTTCATCTGACTCTAAAAGCCAGAACTTTCAGAATCCTTCAGAAAGTATATTGAGGTGTCTTTGAACAAGACACTGAACCCCTAATTGCTCTTAGGGTGCTGCAGCTGCCTGCTGTTGCTATGCAATTGGTTGGATTAAATGCGGAGGACAAATTTCATCGTATGAAGATGTCGGTCGTATTTGATGAATTCTACTGTCTTTATGGAACTTTCTATACAGTCTCAATATAAATGAATAAATATAGAACCATAATTCCCTAAAACTCTGATGGTTTATGATTTTATGAAATTTGTCCATTCATCCCATTAATTCTACACTTACTGCACTTTGAGTACCCCTAGTGGCCATTTTTAGTATCTTGCATTTTGTTTCAGCTAAAGTACCTTTGACAGTCTCCATTAGGTATAATTTCACCAGCACTTCTTCATCTCAAATGGATTAAGTATGACCTGAGGTACAGCACAAATCTCCATCAACCTGCCAAAAGTGAAACAGACAAAATGTACTTTAACAAAAAGGATTTTTTCTTATTATTTTTGTTAGAATTTCTTTTTGAGCTCTTGCTTCATCTATGCATGGTTCAGTATCTCAACTGCGTGTCACTCAACCTAAGTGTGTCATTATAGTGGGTGTTCCAAACCAATCAGAATTTCCACCTTACTGCTGCACTGAAAGTTTAAACTATTGGAACATTAATCTATATTTTCACTGACCTTTCAGTGTGTGTCCTATTGTATTATAGTTCAGTCTTTTCCTATGAACTGTTGAGTACCTATGAACTGTTCATACTGTAGGAAAACAATGACTCTGACGGTGCACAATGGTTCTAATGCTCGCCATGTGTTGGCAGCTCAACTGAAATTCATCCAAAAGTAAAAGTTCTGTCATTACCCAATCAATCTTATACCAGTCAAAACTAAGAATTGTGTTCCATCTCCACACAAAGGTGAGGAGGTAGCCAGCGAAATCCTAGAGCAGCTTTCTTCCAAAAGAAAATCACAGTGGATGGTGGCCAGTTTGTAAGACTTCCAAAATGGCAATAGACTTTAGTCATTTTGGAGGTGGCTTTTCAGAGTGGAAGTGTTGTCTTTCAATTTCACTGCGAATAATAAGTGAACATTTTTTGAGCTTTGAGCTTTAAGATTTTCTGAATTATCTTGATTGTGTGCGTCTTATTTTTACCATATGTGAAAGTCCTAAAATGTATAATTAAAAATCGACTCATTGATTACAATCACCAGATTATTTAAACAAAGCTAGCATCGGAATGATTCCTTCCAGTGACTTTTGGTCAATATAAGTGGCCGATCACTGTAAGTCTCTTCCACTGTATTAACGTGACAACTGTTCATCTGTGTCTCTCATTTTAATGATCCTGAACTGTCTTTTTGCCCCTTCCCCACCACAATGTAGCTCACTTCACTGGAGCTGCAGTATGTGTCTCCTAAACTGTTGATGTGTAGGGATCTGGAGCTGGCTGTACCTGGCACTTATGACCCCAACCAGCCCATCATCCGCATCCAGTCCATTGCCCCCTCTCTTCAGGTCATCACCTCAAAGCAGCGCCCACGCAAGCTAACCATCATGGGTAAAATGAAATCTCTGATCACGCAAACACATTGAAATGATTGAAATCCAGTTGGGAGAGGAACTAAGGGGCCAACTGTGGACTTAATAAGGAACATTTTTTACTACCCTTTATTCTTTTAGCAATAGTTTGGCAGTGTTAGAACAGAACAAAAATGGAAGATTAGAATTTAATACGCTCCTTCCAAATGAGTATAAAATAAAGAGGAAATAGGGCATTTTTGTAGAATGAAAACCTTTATGTATTTAAATTGTAGGGGGAGAGACTAAATTTTACAGCTAACTCAAAAGGCTTTAGGCCATAGGTCTGAACCAGGCAAGGCAACTTGCTCTTCATCCATTTTTTCAGGTTTGTCCTAAATATTATATTGATAAGAGCAATTGGTACTTGAGGATACCATTGGTAGTACAGAATTATTCCTAATTAGAATCATAGAGTCAAATCAGAATGGTCTTTATATGTAGTGAATGAGACCCCTGTGAAACAGTTTTTTTCATGTGATCTTCAGCACTTATTAATATAAGTTTAAACATCCTCATCTGAACAATGGACTGGAGTGTTCAGTTTGAGAAATGGTGCATATGGATTATATGGATTTTTTTTGCAGTGTCCTACTCGTGACACTAACCTCAATTAGGAGTAAGTCAAGTCAAGTTGATTTTATTTGTCATTGCAAATGTGCCTCAGTGTACTTTATGCTAACACAACATCATGTCCTTAGACCCTCGAATCAGATAAGGAATAACCCCCTTTAAAAACCTTTAACAGAGAGTGAAAATAGGAGGAAACTTCAGGGAGAGCAACCAAGGAGGGATCTCTCTCCCGAGACGAACAGGCATACAATGGATGTTGTGTATACATAATAAAACACAATTTACAGAATACAACACTTGTACTTTGTCTCTCAGTTGATCTGATTTTAATTGTATGATGTTTGGTATTCTCTGTAGGAAGTAATGGCCATGAGTTTATGTTCCTGCTGAAGGGTCATGAGGATTTGAGACAGGATGAAAGAGTGATGCAACTTTTTGGCCTGGTAAATACGCTGCTGGCCAATGACCCTGCATCCCTACGCAAGAACCTCAGGTGCTCGCACACACAGTCACAGAAGAGTCACAGAATCCAAGGCAACACAGACTGCAATGACACACAGTCATACTCACACGTATTAACTGTAAAGTCAGACCAAGCACAAACCAAGTCTCCAAGTCAAGTGTAAGACCAACATTTATTGTATTCGAGTTATGTCCAAAGTTTTTATGATGGCAAGTCCAATTCAAAGCCAATGATGTCAAAAGTTATGCAAAAGCCAGAACAGTGTAAGGCCAATTAAACACCATTTATGTTCTGTAGTCGTTTACTATCCTAGTGAAAGTCAAAATTCACTGTAATATAAACTGTAATGTGTATTTTGGCTTTTCTCTTCCTCTTTCAATGGAATATTTTAGATTGCAGTTTTTTCAATATTTCCAAGAATTAAGTAATAGTAGAAAATGAAATTATATTGCTCTTTATAGAGCTCTTAAGGGGAAATCTAATATCCATTTATTTCATTTTTGGGCCTTGGTGGCTCTGTGGTAGAGTGTGCACTTCCAAGTCAGGCGTAGCAGGTTCAATTCCACAGTGGGGCATCAGGAAAATTGGTATCTATCCTTTATCTTCTATCTATGTTCAGGTAAATGTGAGGCATTCATTGGTGAAGAACTTTGAGTGGTCAATTGACTAGAAAAGAGCTGTATGAAAAAAAAGAATTTTACCTTAAAAAAAGCTATTTTAATCTTTTACTTGACCAGTCTCGAAAAATGATCATGAGAATAAGTCGTGTCCAAGTCGATATCCTGTGACGTCTAGGCCTTCAAAATATGGATTCAAGACTGAGTCTATGGAGTACTGCAAACCTAACATTAATCAGATTAATTTGAATAGCATTGTATCAAAACCAGTTTACAAAGTGCTTTAGAATATAATCTGCACACAGTAGTACCACAAATAACATAGAATGTAAAAGAACCAAACGGGAGACTTACTGAGGGTAGAAAATGAGACTAGGATAAAAGAAAAAAATAAATAGGAAGAATAAAAGTTACTCTATGAAAATATTTTTTTATTAATAAGTGGAGTAATCTGCCCCCTGAAAAAATGTGAAAGGTTACATGGCAACGTTTATTTGTTATGTTGAGAAACTGTGTGGAATGTTCCAACATTGGGAGATCTTCCTTGTGGGGGGGAGGGGCAAACTATTTTTAGTTATCATTACTATTTTTTTTCTTTTGAAATGTTGCACCCTTAAGAATTTTGCACCCAGGGCAACCACCCCTGTGA
The DNA here is from genome assembly GCA_900302585.1 of Regalecus glesne. Taxonomy (NCBI): domain Eukaryota; kingdom Metazoa; phylum Chordata; class Actinopteri; order Lampriformes; family Regalecidae; genus Regalecus; species Regalecus glesne. The sequence continues at coordinate 17,631 of OMLC01092759.1, read as the reverse complement.
CCCCGCCCATGCTACAGCAAATGGTTCTGCACTTAGTAACTCCTCTACCCACTATCCAACATGAATACTTTGTGTCATGCACTGAATGTGTTTCTCTCTGGTTTGTCTGTTTCCCTCCCCAGCATACAGCGCTATGCAGTGATTCCCCTCTCCACCAATTCCGGCCTGATCGGCTGGGTGCCACACTGTGACACACTACATGCCCTGATCCGAGACTACAGGGAGAAAAAAAAGATCCTTCTCAACATTGAACATCGCATTATGCTCAGGGTCAGGACCACACCTACCTCTCGTGTTGCTTTTATGAAGTTTTTAGCTCCCTGGATTCTGTTAATCACAGGCAGAAATATTGGGGGGGTTTGAACAAGCCTTTACCCGCTGTACCAGCAGCGGGTAAAGGCTTGTTCAGAGGTGCAAAGAGATCACAGTACCGTGATAGATTCTACACCAACTAATTGATTATGACCAAATGAACATGTGCGGCTGCAGCCATTTTTCCTTGATTAACGATGTTTGACCTGCTTATTCACACAAAGCTTCAAATGAAACAAGACAGTCCATCATCAGATAGACAACAGTTAAAATGATTCATTTTTAGCTGAAAAATGAGGAAATTAGGAAAAGGGGCATTGCTGTAACAATAATGGAGGCACATGCATAAGGTTTGATGAACCAGGGCATTTATTTAGAGGTCCGGTCAAATGAGAATCTTGTTTTCTTTCTACCCTTGTGTTTTTTAACTGAAGGTTTGTTCATATGATACTTTGTATTTTTGGTTTCTATTTGGCTAAAGCCTCATGTAAAGCTATCCTCCAGGTTTCCAACATGATTTCTGTTATAGTAATTACATTATCTAATACCTGGATTTTGTAGGAAAACCAATGAATTCTCTTCATCAGGCAGCTCTATCTGCCACTGAATAGTTTCCTAGCAACATCATGCAAGTTAGCAGGCTGGCTGCCCATGAAGTGGAACTGACTAGCTCTTGATTCATGTTAGTTAGTCTCACTGCTGATTCACAATTTGCTCTATCTGAGGTTTCCTTCAACGTCAGGCTCTTGGGCTGGCTATGGGCTTGTAGATAACTGCCTTGGTTATGGTCATGTTAAGCACTTGTGACCAAGTGTCTTTTGAGAACTGGCTGTGTTTAGAGAGGCTCTGCTGAAATACTTATAAAAATCAATTTCTAAGTGAGCCAGAAAAAAATGACACTCCTAACATTCAGAGGTCCATTTTTACGTGTCATGATTAGTCCCCATGTCGTGGAGTGGACACGGACTTAGAGCTTGGGGAATAGCCAGAGGGCCCTCCTGATACCATGCACTGGGTTTGAACCTGCTGCCATTGGCTCATCAGTTCCCAAAGCCCGACTGAGCTGTCACAGCCTCTCACACTCCTAACATTCATATTCGACTATAGCATTGTTCTGAATGATTCAAAATCATTGGAGCGGGTACATACATGTTTTATGGTGTGAATGTTGTACAATACAAAAGAATTGTCCATGGGAAAGAAAGCCTGGCCACTGGTGGTGTGGTGACCATCTCAGCTCAGTGGGTATAGTTAGATCAGGTGTACCATCTCCGCACATGGCCCGCTCACCAGACTCTTGGAAAGGTAAAGAGAACACTAAGCGCACAGAGAATAGAATTCCTCACTCTGCACTTGTGTAATGTTCGATGGCCTCTCCTGTGTGAATTCCAGATGGCACCAGACTATGATCACCTGACATTGATGGAGAAGGTGGAAGTGTTTGAGCATGCCGTTAACAACACCGCTGGGGATGATCTGGCCAAACTTTTGTGGCTTAAAAGCCCCAGCTCAGAGGTACACTGCTCTACTTTTCTAGTTACTTACCCCAAGAAAGAGGTGGTTTGAACTGCTGCTGGGGATTAAATTGAGGAACCTGATTTAGCCCAGATTTATTTTACTTTTTCAAAAGTGCTCAGAATTTACATTGCAATAAAGGATGACACAGGAAGTACATCTGGAAACACGTTTCATGTCAAATGTTGTTTTTTTTAATTCATTTGTTAAACAGTCAAATTGTCAGCTATACCAGAAGCTCTGTTTTTAAGTGTCATGACTAGTCCTCACTTTGTGAGGATGGACACAGACCTGGATGGAGCGTGCGGGGTATGGCAGGATACCCATCCTGATGCCCTGCGGTGGGATCAAACCCACAACACCTGGCTTTTCATTTCCTGATGCACACGCACTACTGCTAAGCTACCATAGCCCCAAATGATCACCTATAACTAAACCACACCATTTCTCCACCAGGTATGGTTTGACAGAAGAACCAACTACACACGTTCCCTGGCAGTGATGTCAATGGTGGGCTACATCCTGGGGTTGGGTGACAGGTAAACCTCAGCAAAAGAAATTACAGGAGTCTTGTGGTGTTTCACTAACAGTAGTCTGTAAATTCCCTAAAAGGTGAATTAGTTCATCTGGGCACAAATGTTTTATTGTAAGAAATGTGGTGGTTAAACATTTTTCTCAATAAAACATGTCCAGATGAACCGATTCACCTTTTTTTGTGATTTCCTTACCTGGATTATTGAGCAAGTAGACAGCAATGTAGACAGCTTCCAATTTGTTTGTAGGCATCCTTCCAATCTAATGTTGGACCGGCTGAGTGGCAAGATCCTCCACATTGACTTTGGAGACTGTTTTGAGGTGAGAGGAACTGTTTTCCCAATCGACCATTCATGGACATGACTTAAAGACAACTAACAGCTGTCTTATTTCCAAATAGGTTGCTATGACTAGAGAGAAATTCCCTGAAAAGATTCCCTTCCGACTGACCCGGATGCTGACCAATGCCATGGAGGTAAATGCACCCGGGTACATCTGCAGCCTGTTGGTTCACAGTCCTACATGATATACATTTCTTACAGAACCACAAAAAGAACAAACATCTACTGTGGAGGGGCGGCATAGCTCAGTGGGTAGAGCGGTCGTCTGGCGATCGGAAGGTTGCAGGTTCGATCCCCGGTCCTGCATACAGCATGTAGAGGTGTCTTTGAGCAAGACACTTAACCCCTAACTGCTCCCCGAGCGCCATATGTTGGCAGCTCACTGCTCCTATATAATAGGTTGGGTCAAAAATGCAGAGAAATCCAAATTTCCCCTTGCGGGACTGATCAGGGAATCATTATTATTATTACTATTATTATTGAACAAAACCAGAGGGGCCGTTTTCACATGACCTGGTTAGTCCTCATGTTGTGGGGGTGGACACGGACTTAGATGGAGCTTTGGGGAATAAGGCTGGATGCCCTTCCTTCCTGAGGTGTGGCCGTGGGTTCAAACCCACGGCCACACCTCTACTTCTACTCTGAAACAATGTGTGACAGACTTGGCCAACCCACCTCCTCAGAGCATTTAAGTTGAGTTTCCTGAAGAAAAGCAGCATGAACACCCTTAGATGTTGAAGAACTACTTTACTCCATTTGATCAGCCCGTTTAAGCCTTTACAGTCCCCACCAGAGAATTTTAAGTCAAGTCGATTTTATTTGTGTAGCCCATTATCACAAATAAAATGTTTAGCGTGGCTGGACTTTACTCCAACACATCATCCTGTCCTTCAGCCTTAGCATTGGATAAGGAAAAGCTCTCCTAGGCTGGTTCATAAACTGGTGCTGGTGTGGAAATAATTGCAACGTTCTTAAAGTTTCCCTGAGAAAGATTTGAAATGTGGCAGCCAGGCAAAAGACTAATCAATACAAACATCACACTAAAAGAACCGTAGACCCACCCAGCCCCTCCCACCCCTGCTGATAGGTCCTCTGGAGCCAGATGTGCTCACACATCATACTGCAGATGTGCTGACACTAATGCACGTTGGCTACACCTCAAGCCGTTCGTCTGCAGCAGTCGAGTGACAAAGTAACAGCACGTTAAACACTGGTACCACGAGATGGTCTATTTACATGATAGGCAGAGGAAACCCACTGTGCTCAGTGTATTCCTACAATGACATGTGCTCTCTGCATTTAACCCATGCTATTGCATAGGAACCATGGGCCGCAGCAGCACCCAGGGAGCAGTTAGGTTTTTAGTGACTTACTCAAGGACACGTTAACACGCTTTCTGAAGGGGTCAGAGATCGAACCCGTGACCCTCTGATTACTAGACAGGCTGCTCTACCTCCTGAGCCATGGACACAAACGGTGAACTTGCCTTTCCCTTTGCACTGTGGCTGTCAGAGAAACGGCTTTTTTCAGGGCACTGGGTCTTCAAGTGTTTGTGTGGTACCATTCAGCAGGGGGGCTTTTAGAGCTGTTGCAAATATCCCGAACTTAACGACAGGACAGGCTCGTGTTTCACTTTTCCACATGCGGCTCTGTCTGAAACAGCGACAGTGTAATCAGGGAAAATCAACAGCCTCTTGCCCTGGAAGAGCACAGGGGGTCACAGGTGGCCTCACTGGCTTGACATAAAATCTCCTTCTGAACATGGGAGAAATGGTCCCTGATGATAACCAGATGAGGTGCCTCTCCCATGACACACAGGGTGTGATGAGCTCTGGCGAGTAGGGGCTCCTCATCCAGGCTTAACAAGTCTTTCAGTAGTCGGCCAAGGATTTCTGTTGGACACGATCCCTCAGGGATCCCCAGCAATTTAAGGTCATTTCGGCTTGACCTCCCCTCAATGTCTTCAGGTTCGTCTGTCAACAATTTGCCTTGTGCCTTAAGCACATTAACGGTGGAGTCAAGTGAGGAGAGCTGGTTTCTGTGGTTGCTTGGCGTGTATTCCATCTCGTGAATAGTTTGCCTGTGGATGTTTAGCTTCTGCAGCAATGCTTCAGTAGCACTCAGCAACTCCGTGTTTAGCGACTGCACTTCAGCTCTCGAGTTAATTGCCATAGACGCCAGGCGACAGGCATGGGCACAAATCCATAAATACCGGGATGCCATCCAGTGCTTTACCTGTGCCCCCAGCCGTAGGGTTACTGGTCGTGTCAGAAAGGACATCTGACATCAAATCTGACCAAGTCATCATCCAGATTGAGACGACCACATGGGATCAGCCATGGCTCCATATGGGATCGATCAAAACTGGGTTAACAACAACAACCACCACTGGTGCTCTGCCCTCACAGGGTATCAATGGAAACTATAAAATCAGTGTTGCAACCCCTGAGAAACATGGAACAAGCTGAAAGAAGCAGTTTGTTACCATTTCTCTTGAATATGTCCTTCATCAATGCCCAAGTGTCCAGAAATGTTCTTAAAACGGTTTATTAATGAAATGTGTCTCAAAACGGAGGCAGAAAAGCACATCTCCCATCCTCAGTGCCCGCCCCCCCCCCACTCCCATACGTTTCTGTTGTGAATGTGCTTCTATTTTTGTGCCAGGTGACGGGTCTCGATGGTAACTACCGCATCACATGCCACACAGTGATGGAGGTCCTGAGGGAACATCGGGATAGCGTCATGGCTGTGCTGGAAGCCTTTGTCTATGATCCCTTACTCAACTGGAGGCTCATGGACAGTAAGGGAACATCAACTCATCCAACACTGTGTAGGACTGCTTTGATTGATTCAATTGGATAGTGGCGGCTCGGGGCTGCTGATAAAAACAGATTTATATGGCTGCAAATGGTCTGCACCGAGAGATTTGTGAAAGATTAATCCATGTTTTCTTTCTAAAGAACAAGAAACTCTGTGTGAGCAATGGCGTGTTTGTTTGAGCCTTGTCGTGTGAGTGTTGGAAAGCATTTTTGTAAACTAGAAAACCATCAAAGCTAAAACATTCTTGCACATTTTTGTTGCATCATGAACAGTGAATACCAAAGGTAACAAGCGGTCCCGTACCAGAACAGACTCCTACACCGCTGGACAGTCAGTGGGTTAGTCTTCAATCAAGACCAATCTGCTTTCTCTTTATCTCACAAACAGTCTATTCCAGTGTCTAAATGTGTGTACATGTATTTTGCAATACCCTCTGCAGAGGCACTGGAAGTTATAGACCTTGGAGAGACCACACACAAGAAACCTGGAACCACAGTGCCTGAATCCATTCATTCCTTCAGTGAGTGAACTTCTATTATGTCTTTTATTGCCAGTTCTGTTCAAATCTGCATGTACCGCGTCTGCAAGGCCTCGTAGACCACTAGATAATAATCAGAGTACAGGTTATGGCAAATACATTTTGTGTCTTAGAGCTTCAAGGCAGTGAATGGGAGAATCAAAATACAGAGTGGGTTCATAATTCCACATATCAGCCCAACAGACATGCACCACCGTAAATCACAAGATACCAAGTGCCCGG
>OMLC01092756.1:0-12425 GCA_900302585.1 Regalecus glesne | reverse complement strand
GTGTGTGTATGTCTGTGTGTGTGTGTGTGGTTAATCGGGGTACAGGTGCCCCCTCTTCGACCAGCTGGACTGTCCCTTGCTCCCACTCCACCAGCAATGCTCAATCCCCACCCCACTTACCCCAGATGAGCACGGTGTTTATCTCATTTACGACATCTTCAGATGAATCAGCATGATAATCATTACATGCGGTCTGGTGGGGCGACGCTGTATTAGCAGTATTTAAATATTTCTCATTCCAATTAGGTTAAGTCATGCATGAGGAGCTCTATCTGTGTTTCCATGCACACCCTGCACAGGGACATTTATGTCAGGCCTTGGTGAGTTCTCACCACAAACCACTGCACCGCCTGGCAAAATAATGGACTAGGCAGAGGGAAAAATAAAACAAAACTGAATTTGCATTACATGAGTGGTACATTAAATATTCATTTGGAACAGGTTTATGGACCCAGACCATGGCTGCGGGAAAAGGATTTGCTGAAGGGTAAAGGGAAGGGTGGGGAAGGAGGGTTGCACTCGCTCTACTCTTCATGTAATACATTTTCATAAAAAATCTATTATGGTGTCCTATTATCTTCCAAAGGTACATTTGATGCCTAAATGAACATCTAAAGCATGAAGCACTAAGGTTCAATTGCCCTTGGCCCATTGATGATGGCAGGGAATTATTCTGCAATACCCACATAAGCCTGCTTGTCCCTGTCATTGCACACACACACACACACACACACACACACACACACACACACACACACACACACACACACACACACACACACACACTGTGTGTGTGGGAATAAGATGCTCACAGCAACTCTTGAGGTACTCACTTGACAAACACACACAAACTCAGAGATACACTTCATTAAGCAGTCTTAATATCTGTTCATATATATGTATCATCTAGCCACGTGTGCCATCTATGTCTACCTAGCTTCCTGTCACGGTTACACACACAAGCAAACAACGCTCACGTCGGGGGTGAGGACAGAGTAGCTGGCCGGGAGTTTCTCCACAGAGACAGGCAGACTGAAGGAGCCAGTGCGTAGTCGGCCATGCTGCATCAGGGGGATCCACTGCAGGCAGAGAAGTCAAATATGATCTCAAATCCATCAGGCTCAACAAAGAGCGAGAAAAGGATTCAGAGGGTGGGCCAGTGGAGGCAGAGGGCTAGCCGAGTGTAGGCGTACCGTGTGGCCCACCGGGGTCTCCAGGGGAGTGTTCTGTTTGGGCTGGCAGCTAATGTGGTAGAAGGTGAAGAGCAAGTGATGGTTGTCGGTCAGATTGGCTGGAATCTTCATCTTGATCTCCTCATAAAACTCTGGTGACCTGCAGAGGGGGAGGAGAACACACACACACACACACACACACACACACACGTCAGGGAGAGGTGTGGGAAGTGAGGTTTGACTTGATATAGAGGTCTAGTGTGGAGGGTCTATAAGGAGTCCAGGTGTTACTTGTTGTGGTAGATGATAGGCGTGTACGCTTCCTTCATGAATTCAGCACAGCTGGACTTCCCGAAGATGACCTGTCAGAATGGTATCGTTTACAGTGATTAGAATCTTCCTGTGGCCAGTAGGGGGCATAACTTTCAACAGTATCGTTTCTGAATCTCCACAGCAACCTATGGTTGGAACCCAGCAGCAGTTTCAGGCATGCCTACTGACAGAATCAATAGATCACTACAAGCCTGTCAGTTCATCTGCTGACAAGACACTGGTGTGAAGCTAACTCCAGAGACAGAACATCGTAAGGCACAGCCCCGAGGGATTCTTTTGAGAGGGATGCCTTTTTCATAAGAACTCCAGAGGACAGGGGCAGAGGAGCATCCTGGTCTGTGATTGGTGGAGTCACTCACCGACATGGCCTGACTGGTGTCCTCTCCTGCCATGAACTGAACCTTCACAGCGATGTTCCTCACAGAGCCCTGACGGCTGCTGAAGTTCAGACTCTGGGGGTACACGTACAGCAAGTTCCTGAGACACAGAGAGAGGAAGAATCTCATATTTACCGTTTCATCAACCAGAAATGACTCCAGCACACAGCGAAACATCCAACCAATGGGTGCAGATTCGTTCAAAGAAAAGGCTGCATGGCCTCAATGTCAGAATAGACCATGACCCCAGCATCAAGGAGGAAAAGTCATGTAGATGTTGTGCACAGTTTGAATGAGCGTTGGACATCTGCATGGTGAGAGGCCTGAAATCCTGCCCAAGCCCAAACAGGAGGCAGCTGTGGCTCATACAAGACCTGACTTCATCCTCTCCTCAGGTGACCGCATATCACCGCAAAGTCACATGCCCTTCAGAATGACACATGCCCTGAAGAGAGGGCGATGGCAACACTGATGCAGCTGAGAGGAGGACGAGTCTCAGACCCGTCACATGGGTCGCACACACTTCTAACCTAGAAGGCTAGATTAATGTTTGGAGGGGTGTGGCCTACAGTGAGGTCCCTCAGACTTAGGTCTGAGGAAAGGTGTACGATTGGACCACAGCTACATTCATGTTTTACGGTGTGTTACACCCAGTCAACCAATATAAGGCTCACTAACCATCATCCAGAAATACATAGGGGGCAGTCTGGAGGCCTGTGAGCAACAGATAACCAGGAGAACTGTGGTCACCATGCCAAAGGGGTTATAGTTCAGTTTGTATTCAATAAAGCATTCTTCTGAGTTGATTGAATCTCTGGATAAGGTGATGATGGTGATGATGTGGATAAGGACTCCTGGACCTTATAGTCAGGCTTATCAAGTGAAAGACACGACTTGTGTTCCCAGACTAGCGGAGGCCGTCAGGATGGGGTGGCCTGTGTGCATGCTTTGTATGGCCATGTGCTTAACAGGAATCCAGGCAGCGCCGGTGAAGAGACCCGACAAGACAACAGACGAGGCTGCAACGCAGAAGGAGGTGAACATGCTGATGTTTGATGTGATACAACTCAGCAAACTGCTCAACTACATCTACAAGAACATGGAGCACAAGACTGCTCAGCCGAACCAGGAGGGCGGCCTGCTGCAGGTTAACAGAGAGACTGAGGCAGATGCCCCCCAGCCCCCCACCCAATCCTCTCATCAGAGCCCTGAGCTGGCCTAGGGCAGCAGCCACAGAGAGTCCCTATCATGGTGGGGATCTGACAGAACACCACGCAGCAGCAGAGAGATAGAGGTGGTATGCTGAGTATCTGAAGCCCCGTCAGTTAAGCTTCTGTCTCTCTGGGAGGAGCACGAGCCAGCTGGAGAGACATAATAAAGTGGTTTTTTTCATGGTGTGCCAAAGTCCCAAAACAACAGCACAGATACTGAGCTCAGTGGTCCGCTGCCTTGACCGTTAGCACTGCTGCCTCCTAGCTAGAGGGTCCCGATTTCAACTGCCAGGGGCTTTCTGTGTGTGAGGTGTGCCTGCTCTCTTGTTCGTGGCTTCCCACACCAAAGACGTGCATGTTGGGTGAATGCTACTGCCAGAACAAAGGGGCAGCATAGCTCAGAAGGTAGGGTGGTCATCATGTAATCAGAGGATTGGTGGTTCGATCCCCAGCCCCAACAGAAAGTCTATTCAAGTGTCCTTGAGCAAGACACTGAAACCTTAACTGTTCCTAAATGGTGGGATGGATTAAATGCAGAGAACCCATTTGATTATAAGAGCAGTGACCAGATTAAGAGGCTTTCTGATCCCTGGAGGGAACAGTGTCAGAGGGACACTGAAGGGCCAGGGAAACTTTATGTCCACCTGAACCGATTCACCCATTTCGTGATTCCCTCACCTGGATTACTGAGCATCCATCAAGACAGAGCGACCTGTGCTGATCCTGTGTGCACAGCAGATGTGTGAGTGCTCACCGGTAGGTCGTGTGGGGTGTGTAGACGTAGCGGGTGGGGAACTCCAGCACCTCCTTGGTGGGTCGGACACGTAGGTCAGGATAGGGCTTCACGTGGAGCAGCTCGGGGGACAGACAGTAGTGAGGCAAGTCCGGGGCTGGAGAGATGTCGATCTTCAGCTGGGCTGAAAGCAGCACCAAAGAAACAAACACGCTCAGCTCCAAATGGATGCATAAACCTCATGAACTGCTCACCAAGAATGACCACGTTCACTGTGTGTGTTAACCTGTGACAGGCCTCAGCCGGCGCAGCACAGAGGACGGCCTCCGCATGTCTGCCAGAAACTTGTAAAGGTCCTCATCACTCAGCCTGTCTCCCTCCTTGGTACAAACAGAAAGAGGGGAAAGGGAATCACAACACAAAACCCAATTCCAACTATCACATCATCTTCCAACTTGTTCACAGTTTCTCAGGGGTTTCCATAGCAGATTCTACACTTTGCATTGGTACCCTGAGGGCTCAGCACCAATGGCGACTGAAGTTAACCTGGGCCTGGAGAGATCCGGTATGGTTTTGTCAGTCCAAGTACTATTTTGGCAAAGTTCTATGTGGGATGCCCTTCCTGACATAACCACTAAGCCTATGGATGGGGGCACAGGTATTCATGGACTCGAGCCCACGCCGGTCACCATAACGATCTAAACAACAAACCCGAGCACATCTAGGACATGACTGGAGAGACGCCCTCACTAAAGACGCCCTCGATGGAGGACGAGGGGTTACACTGTAGATTCTCCAGAGACACTTGAGAAGAGGGTCCATGTGAACGGCGTTGGGACATGGACGTTCTATAAATGTAAAACACAACCCACAGACTATGTGGAGAGATGGACAGTGAATGAGTTCATAGAATTTGCAGGTTGCAGTTCAACTAAAAATCGAACCGTGAGATTATACGACGGAGTCCGAGTAGTTAAGAAGTCAATGTGTTAATCTGTCATCTGCAGTCACTTGGTTTGGAGCCTCATCAGTTCAGAGCTTGTTTAAATGAAGGGAAAGACCACCCAGACATGAGTAACCGTCGCCTGACAGGCAATAAAGGTCCAAATCACTCTGAGATATGCTTTGATGTGAACCGCCGACCGGGTAAGGAGCCCGGGTCCTGTCAGAACCTGTTTGAAGAAGTTGGTGACTGTGAGGGTGGCTGGACGGAAGGTGGCGAAGTTGCACATGTCCTCTCCCACACTCATCCGCTCGAAGCCTTTCTTCTTCCTCTCGTTCCATGTTCCGTGGCCCTTCCGCTCTGATAAGAAGAGACACTGGCAGATTATCGGTGACGCGTGGGCGTGCCTCTCGGCCATACAAGGCATGTGGATGTGTTTAGTACAGTCTGCGTGAGACGGGGAGAGAGAGAGCAGTACCAGAATCTGAGTCAGGATCGGAGCGGTCCAGGCCTCCTACACTGCTGACAATGTTGAGGAGATGGATGGCTGTCCAGGCAAAAGGCATGCGGAAGCAGCCCAGACGGGAACACGACTGCTCCGCCTGCAGCCGAAGCTTCTCCAGCTTCTCCTTATGCTGCGAGGAGACGAGAAAAGGAACCTCATCAGATTATCTCAGATGCTCTGAATCACAGACAGACCAACCTTAAGGACTGAACTGGACAACGGCACTGTCCAGGAAGAGACAAAAAGACAGCTGTAAATAGTATAAAAGAGATGATGGATTGGACAGGCTACCTTAGAGGAATCTGATTCCTTCATGACCATGTAGGGCTCACAGCATTCCCCAATGTCTCCCTGCTGAAGGACCTTCTCAAGCTGGAACACACACACCATGCATCACATGAAACACCAGCTGGAAAAAAGCTGTTTTCCTCCCTCAGAGAGTGGAACAAGCAGCAGTTTGCATTTCATCAACACAGAGATGATCTATATTTCTAAGAGACCCTGTGTATGTACAGAGGGTTGGTCCAGCACTTATGTCCGACACCTCTGGAATCACAAATATCCCCTCTGGAGCTATACTCATCCTCCGTGTCATGAACAGTTTGTGTTGTGCATACTGTGCCTGAATTACCTGACTACGAGACAAATTCACCCTCGGGTTGAATAACATCTAGCTTGCTTGACCTCTGACCTAGGACCAAGTCCCAGCAGGAAGTATCTTTTTCTCCTGTGTTTTCCTAACTCTCCTTCCCTCTGAGCTTTCCTATAGCCATGATCAGTTAGAAACAGGAAAGGCGAAGACTCTCCACCCAGTCGTCCCATTGTGACCGGTACCTTGATGACTAGGAAGATGTCGGCGGAGGGGTATGTGATGGAGAAGATGGCAGAGCGGGCCAGGGTGGATATGGCTGTGTGGGGTGTGTGGGGCTTCAGCAGACCTTTCATCTGATCCGAGTTCAGGTCAAAGTGGAAGTTCTCGGAAATCTGATTGGACAGGGAAAAACAGGAGGGTGGGGTGTCAGGGAGTATTTAATTCACTTTGACTGGATGATTTAAAACCACAAGTCCACTCAGGGCCCTCTGAGGCTTGGAGAATTTGATTAGCCAAGGATGAGCTCAGTGCTACTTAAGGGAGTTTGGCAGACAGAACAACTCCCAGCCGGGAGCGTCACCATTACATCACAAGAATGATCTGCAAAAACAAAGAAAAGTACCTTTTTCTTCTCCTTGACATCATACAGAGCAAGGGTCCCGAATATGGGCTCAATTTCTATTTCAAACCTGGAAAATGCATGGAAAAAGCTTTAAAACCAGGACTCCATATTTAAAAGCAGTAAAAGGTTTATTCATGTGTCATTATACAGACACTAACCCATCCTATTAACCCTAACATGCATGTATTTGATGGTAGGAGGAAACCCACACAGAAAGGACCTGGGATGGGATTCAAACCCAGGACTTTCTTGCTGTGAGGCAACAACGCCCACCGCTATGCCATTATGCTGATTGGGTAGGAGGCAGACAAGAGGGTCTATGACTGAGTCAGTGCTATAATGAACATACAGATGATGTCAGCTATTTTCAGCCAAGACTCACTTAAGGGAGAGACACTTGACCATGATTCTCTGTCCACAGTGTTCTCTAGGCACCTCAGGGACAGAGCATCTCTCCACCGCTTCATCCTAAACACAGACAGACACAGTTTACACAGGCGCCATGGCAACAGGTGTGTACACAGGCAAAGACTGTTGGCATTAGAGAGAGAGAGAGAGAGAGAGACGGAGAGAAGCAGCGAGAGAAAGAAAGAGAGAGAGAGAAAGAGAGAATTCAAAGTCTTGTATAAGTAGTAGGTAGAAGACAGAGAAGTAAATAGTACCAAAAGTGGACTGGCTTTTATCTCACACAGACCATTCATTCACTTCATTGGAACCTTTAATAATCCTGCTCAAGTCTAAATAAATACCAACTACACACTACAGATTCCCACAGTGGGCCCAGTTGGTACCAGAACCTTACATCCTGTTTTAGCCCCGCACACAGTGATAACCCCCCTTTGTGGACACAAACCTCATCTGGAGGAGAATAGAGGCCCAGCAGGTCTGGGTGGCGCTCCTGCTGGCGGGCCTCAGTGTTGCGGCGGTCCATGTCCTCCGCGGCTGTGTGCTCCAGCACAGAAGGTAGGAGAGCATCAGGGGAGGAGTTCTTCAGGTCAAAGATACTGGAGGCCCAGCTGCCCCGTGGTGTGTCGTCAAGGGAGACGGAACGCCTCTTGGCATCATCCTGAAAGACACACACACACACACACACACACACACACACACACACACACACACTGAGGTCAACCCTATTTCTCTTGGGCAACAAACCTTTCAGTTCAACAGTGAGTCACAGGGGTTTCAGAAGATGATGGGGGAGATATGCCACAAATCAAATTATCCACAGTCTCAAATCGAGTTGCTCGTCATATCACAATCCAGCTGGCATGGTATTGGCTCGGTAACCAGAGTGTACTTCACATAGCAGGAGCTGCTTTCACCACAGGACCATGGGCACTCGGTTTGCTTTTGTCTTCATTTGGTTGAGATGAAAATAGTTCCCAACTCCAGACTGAACAGCTTGCCTAAAACTACATGTGAGCCTTAGCAGGCATGGGTCATTGCTATTCCTCGTCTGAATAATCTGCAGTCTCCTGGAGTTTTAGGTGTCCAACATGTTGGTGTTGGTATTTAGACATAGCCCTCTTCTTCATAACTAAAAGACAGAAAAGGACACACACCTTGTGACAGTGAAAGAGACGAGGGATGGTCTGAGGCAAGGAAAATGGGCCCTCAGAACAAAGCAGAGTACCGTAACTATCGGCATGAGCTTTCACTGGAGAATGAAATCATGTTCACTGGGGAGAGAACCATCATCCCCACCTCACTGCACACAGAAACATTATCCCAGATACAAGCAGGTCACATGGGCACAGAGAAGCACTAGCAGAGGGGCCATGACATCATCTTTAGCCCTGGGATGACCGAGCTGGTTTTAAAAGAGCTCTATGCCGTTTGGTCTGGATGCAAACGTTTCCAGCAGTACAACACAATATGAAACATGGCGTTGAGCTTTGTTTTCTCTGTTCACCTCACAGCTCTTCTTTTTTTTCTCTACACTAGAGAACGTCTCACTGGTTCATCTCTTACAGGGTCTTACTATTAAGGACACAGGACCTGCTGCACTGCTACCGAGTTTTAGTTGCTTATAACGTTAGCAGGCATGTCCAGGCCCATGTGGACATTTAACAACTATTCCCCGTGTTGTGTAATGTTTTTGGTTTTTTGCTGTCGCATCATCTCCTAAATCAGTGGATTTCACCCTTAGTGACCCCTAGTACAGCTGTGTGAAGAACACGGTTGCCGGCGGTTACCTGGTCATCCTGGCGCTCAGCAGTGGCAGCCTCGTCCAGTTCAAAGGTCTGTTTGAGGAGCCCCCGCTGCCTTTCCCGCTGGCGCTCAGAGCTGTGAGGGGTGTGTGTGGTGCTGTAGCGCTGGTATCTAGACACACAGAGACACACCGAGTCATGGCCATTTCTGCGGTGCTGACCAGGGTGGAGACTGGAACAATGCACACTCTGAAGCTGTGGCCCTACAATCAGTCACTTACTTCCTCTCGATGATGAGCCAGTCATCTGTGTAGACTGCTAAGGCATCCCTCACTCTGGGATCCAGTGTGCTACACAGGAAAACATATTAAATATTCATTGGGAACAATCAATAATTGAGGAAGTTGGGCCTTCAATATGAATGAGGGCCTAGTTGTTGCAGATGTGGTTGTGCTGATGTTAGTGTCGTGTCTGTGTGTGAGGCCGGACAGACATACTCCTCCTCAGGCAGTGGAGGGTCCAGTGTGTTGCACTCCCTCTCCTGCTGGAAGAGCACCAGGTCATCCTGCGGGAACTCCGTCAGCTGTCGTAGAGGGCCAGGCTCCACCCCCGGGGCGTGGCTGCTCACAAACTCTTCAAAGTCCACGGGCTCGACCACCTCCGACAGGGGCACCTGCCAATCAACACGTCACCTTACTACTGACGGACAAAGCGGATGTGGACGGAGCAGCAGAGAGGTGAGCAGATGCAAAGGAGAGATCATGTTCTGCTGTGCTCAGCAGTTTCTAAACTCACACCTAGGACCTCTTTCACGACACATTCACTTTAGTTTGTGACCCCTGCTCCCCAGCTAAGCGGCCCCAAGCCAGTGGGATGGCCGAACTGCAGACTGACTTACAGGCAGGTGGGCTCCTCCTCGTTTCTTGGACAGCTGTGGAGAACCATACTCTCTGGAGACCTGCTTCCTGACCTCTGACGCCACAGTCCTGAGCCACAAAGGAGAAACGCTGTGAGTCAGGTCCTATTTACAGTAATAACAGCAACATCATGATTAAAGAGAGAGCAAGAGGACAAGGAGTCCCAACATATCCTGGGACAGCAACAACACTCCTGCTGTTAGAAGAGACGGGCAGGCTGATGTGTTTCTGCAGGAATCGGTGACCACATCCCACATTTACTCCTTTAGCACACGTTTCTCCCTGTGAGCATGTTTTACTCCCAAGGCTGGCGGGACGTGTCCTCGCCATTTAACCCATCCTGCTGTATAGGAACAGTGAGAGCAACCCCAGCCCAACGCTCAGGGAGCAGTCAGGGGTTACGTGTCTTGCTTAAGGACACCTCGACATGCTCGAACCACCAATCTCCCAATAAAACCACTCTATTGATATAATAGTGGGACTGGGTGGAGTAGGAGTGATGGTGCTACACAGTAATGACATCGTAGCAAAGCGTGGGTGCTGGGTCATGTGGCTTGACCCGGTCAAGCCACATGGGTCAAGTGTCTTGGCACACAAAGAGGAAGTGAACAGGAGAATCCACTTACAGACCGATGGACGATGGCTGAACAGCATCACAGATGTTTGTTTCCATGAGGTTTTATCATGTGAACACACCAAAAAGGCCAAACACAGAAGCTGGTAACTGGGATGTGCAACTCGTACGAGTCCTACTGTGTGGAGAATGGTAAGGGTCCGTGATGCACACGCTCTATTGCCGAGCTAAACACCCCCTCACTTGAGCTTCCTGCCCCCACTAACAATCCACAGGCGAGGAGCCACGACTGCCCCCTCTGTGAACTGTCATCCTTGGTTTCCACTTTCATGTGGCTGTGGAAGACCTGTGCTTAGAGCTGGACACTGGTGGCGTTTCCTCATCTTTCCCCGTTGTTTGTGTTTCCATAGCTGCGACGGATGAGTCCTTCTGATAATACAGAGTTTTCCCTGTACTGTCCTCTCTCCATGAGCTATGCCTACAGTCTTAACACAGCTAGACAGTCAGCTGAACCCCTTTTCAAGAACCAGAGAAGTGAGCACGCTAGCTCACTTATTGACTTCACACACAGCAGGTAAGCCCAACAATCCACCCATCCACACACCCACCCATCCATCCATCCACCCACCCACCCATCATCCACCACTTACCCAGTATGGGGTCACGGGGGGATTGGAGTCTATCCCAGCACTCATTGGGTGAAAGGTGAGGAAACCTACTGAACCGGTTGGAGGTCCATCACAGAGAGGAGCAGTTAGGGGAACAGGGTCTTGCTCAAGGACACTTCCACAATTGAACCTGATTGCCAGACATCTGCTCTACCCACTGGGCTATGCTGCCCCCCCCCAGCAGGGGAGCCTGGATGACAAAGTTGAGCTGGAGTGAAAAACCCATACTCAGATGAAGAATGATCCAGACACCATCATGTCCCCTGTTCCTCTGAAGCTGCCCCCCCCCTCCTCACAGGTGTCAAGCTGAAGCCCTCAACTGTCAGCTTGGTGTCTTTTGAACTATAAAGCACACCGGGGGCAGAAGAGTGCAGATAAACTGCAGCTCCACCATTTGTCAGGACACGTTTACAGGCCAGCCTTGCTCGGTCCAATATGGTGGCATTGTCAACGTATTGCAGCGACGGGCCAAAGGAGCCAATGTGGCGTCTGCGTATATCTGTCCATGGCTTCAGCGCCTGTGTACCTTCATTCCCTCACACCGTTTGTGGCCATTACAATCTTGCCTTTAGGAAACATGTGGTGAAAAATTGGAGCATTGCTGACTTCCCTTCCAGAGGACATGCCTGGACAATCCAAAGAGGATGTCTCATAAGATCTTATACTGCTGATCCTTCCACTGAAGTTCCTCTTGACAATGACCGAGTCCTGCAGCCAGGAGCAGCACCAGAGCTGAAGCCTGACAGCTGTTAATGAATGCCTGTCGGGCAGATCTCCCTGGGAGCCGGTGAGTAGGCAGGAAGCCAGAGCTCTGTCCCGGCCTCCATGGACCCTCAGTGGACAGGGGGCTTAGAGAGGGACAAAGCAAAAACAATCCCCAATCCCCTCACACAGACAGCCAGCAGCTGCTCCTCTGGAGACTTAAAATGGCCGTCCCCCACACACACACACACACACACACACACACAGACACACACACACACAGACACACAGCTGTTGGTCTTCAGACTTTCTCAAGTTGTAGTCCTCCTGGTTCAGCATGGCCGAGACAAAGAAGTGGCCAAAGATAGCCTGAATAACTTTAAGAAGATTAAGAGGAAGCTTATTCTTTTGTCATTGTGCTCACATACAATGACATGTGTTCTCTACATTTAACCCATCCTATTATAGGGGAGCAGGTGCAGCACCCAGGGACCAACTCCAGCTCATTTCCCTACTGCCTTGCTCAGGGGCACAGGCAGGAGTATGAACCCTGACATGCATGTCTTTCTGATGGGGGGAGGAGACCCCCACAGACACAGGGAGAACATGAAGACTCCACACAGAGAGGAGCTGGGATGGGATTCAAACCCACGACCTTCTTGCTGTGAACCAACACTGCTGTCCAACTGCTTGACGTGAAGCGTGTCTGATAATGACAGAGCTGAATGAGTGATGTTTCTCATATACATGCTCTAACCTAAAGCCACAAACTTAGTTTGCAGAAACAATCCTTTGCACTTCCCTATAAACACCTCGAAACAGGAAAAAGGAAAGCTCTCGACTCCAGAGGCATTCAGCCAGAACACCCACCCACACACACACACACACACACACACACATACACACACAAGCACACACAAGCACAC
>OMLC01092695.1:3078-13745 GCA_900302585.1 Regalecus glesne | reverse complement strand
TGTGTGTTCACCTGAACAATAAACTGGACTGGACTGATCACTCAACAGCACTATATAAGAAGGGCCAGAGCAGACTCTATCTGCTGAGGAGACTGAGGTCTTTTGGAGGTCAGGGGTCACTCCTCAAGACATTTTATAACACGGTGGTGGCACCAGCCATCTTCTATGGAGTGGTTTGCTGGGGCAGCAGAATCTCAGCTGTGGACAGGAAGAGACTTGACAAGCTTGTCAAGAAAGCAAGCTCAGTCATGGGATGTCCCCTCAACAGTGTGGAGGTAGTGGGACAAGGGAGGATGATGGCTAAGCTGTCATCCATGATGGACAATTGTTCTCACCCCATGCAGGACTACATTGCTGGGCTAGAGAGTTCCTTCAGTGACAGGCTACTGCATCCAAGGTGTCTGAAGGAGCGCTTTCGTAGGTCTTTTCTTCCTGCAGCTGTCAGGCTCTTTAACCAGCACTGCTCCCACAATAGAACAACCCCAAAACATGTACAGAAATAACCACAACATACTGGATAATTAACAATAAATGCAATCTGTCTATCTGTCCATACTGTATATAATGCACATATTTCCTACCCTGCTCAATCTTGTCTATACTACATGTTATTTCTAGATGTGATATCTCTGTTACTGTGCTCTACACTGGCTGCTGTTACACCGCAATTTCCCCCAGTGGGACTAATAAAGGAATATCTTATCTTATCTTAGATGGCAGGATCAGTCCCCATGTGGTGGGGGTGCTACAAATTACCAGTACATGATGTTGGACACTGATCATTAAACATTTAAACAGGGAAATGCATACTTGGGTTTTTTTGGCTTGAAAATGTGGAACGTTGTCTCAATAAATCAGACAAATGGCCAATATGCTGCATGGCGCCATGTACAGCAGGACGCCTCGTCACCCATCTCCTCTACTATCTCTTGCAATTTTCACCCATCCCCCTCCCCTCTGAAGGTCACCAGAAGATTAATGAGCTAATCGCTCAAAGGGGAAATGTGTCAGACACACCAGCCAACCCCCCAAACACCCCACCGTGCTTCCTGTCTCTCAGCTTCAGTAATGATCATCACTTTCTGCTACTTACAGACCCACTTTATCTCTTGAAGCAGTTTTTCCTTTCATTTTCCATTTAAACCTGGAGGGCACAGAAGGCCTTTTTTTGGCTTTGGTTCCTCCACTCATCCACTGCTGTATATCTCTATTTTCTGTCAAAAAATTATATAATTCCATTCTTATTTTAATGCTGACATTTAACGGCAGGGGGCATGGATGGAATAGCTCTGAAGGTAGGGTGGTTGTCTAGAAGTCGCAAGTTTGGTAGTTTGTGCCCCAGTTCCTTCATAGAGCTTATTGAAGTGTCCTTGAGCAAGACATTGAACCTTGGGACCACAAGTGAAAATTAGCCTGGTGGCAAAATCTGGTGTAGTTCCATTCTAAATGTTAATTAATAAGCTCTGTCCCTACAAAGGGGATTATTATTATCATTATTGTTGTTGTTGCAATCATTACGTAGTCGACTTTGGGCATTTCATTCCGTCTTATAATGGTTATGTAATTTATAAATGAAATGCTGGCAAACTAAAGAGAATATTTTTATATAATTCTGTGAGGAAGTTAACTTTCTGAGTTTTAAATGCATCACAAAGATACATCAATGCCCCGCAGCATATGAAGACACCCACCTCCCTCTTCCTCTCCTCTCTACAGCTTTGCCTTAGGATGCTTCTTATTGGCTGGATAATTAGCCACATTCTCCCTTTGAATTCCACTTTAAAAGAGATTGTGTGCCGAGGCTGGGTCAGGCCCTGTCTGAGTAAATTATCACTTAGCTCCCAGTGTCACCCTGCTTTGGTTTGGACAGTTAGTGGAAATGTGAGTATGTGCCTGGGTGTACGACAGTGTACATGCGTTAATATAAGTTGGTATGCATATCTATGAGAGCAATTTAGGGAAGTATATCACGTCCAAAGATGTCAAAACCTTTGGGTCAACATGTCTTATGGCTTATTATAAGATACAGCCGAGTCATGGATGGCCATGTTCAGTTTTGGTTTGAGGGTTTTAAAACTTGGAACTGGAAAAAAATCACATCGGAGGTTCTAGGTTCTGAGTTAGTTGTCTCAAAGTCGCTGTAGCCCACCTGTTGACCACTCGGGTTCTAACACCATGTCAGAGCTGTCTGATGTGGTGATGTGCTAGACTGCTACTGTGGCAGGCTAAAGAACTCAACGGAGGGCAAACACCCTTGTGGCGCCACCTGCTGTTTCAGTACCCATCCCATTCCGGCGCTAGCAACTCATACAGGCGGGGGCAGTGCCAAAAGTCACGTGATCCACACATGACATTCGTGCGGTTTTTTTGTCAAAATAAAATCAATTTCATCTCACTCTGCGGATGTTTTGATTCCAGCCTATTTCTGAGAGCTGAACTAACACAGCTAAGGATCCTAGCGGGAGGGAATAGCACAAGTACAAGTTCAAGACCCAGATATGTGTTAATATCAGTTAGGTTCACACTTGTTTGAGATCAGTTCAAACATCCAAACTCTGGCCACTCTGACATCTAGTTAACCAGCTCAAAAGTATCTCAAAGTCAACTCGTTCTTACCGTTTAGGCAGTGAGAACTTCACCAGTCCCACGGCACTCAGACGATCCTCACACTGGCACGACGAGACGCAGTCTGTGGGCCTGGCTCGCCATCTTGTTTCTGCGTCTGGAAGAACCCCGTCCAAATTCCAATAGGGACAAAAAAACCGACCAAAATCTGTTTCTGTATTCATGAATCCCGACCAGAAAGGGGTCATTGTCCTGGCTCTAAATTAGCTCTTTACAAATGAAAAATATAATCGTTTCACTTCTCTCTGCAGCTATCACCTGCCCTACACTCCTCTTCCGGTTCGAGGATTGATCCCGCTCCTCTCTCCTCCTGACCTCTGAACTTTCGTTTCGTCACCAGGGAGTATCTTAAAGGGGCAGCGTCACTACAGCGTCCTACATGCGTGTATGTTTTAAACGTTTAACTGGCTCTCTAGTAAATAAGAGTCATTTAACCATTTTTGAGATACAGACTGGACTATTGTAGCTGGTGGGTTCCTCAGTCAAGTCAGCCTTAGTGTAGCATTTCCATCGCCGGTGGATCCTCCAGAGCATCCTCTCTCCATTTCACATTCAGCTTTATCCACAACACCCATGTTTTCATGCCTTTCCAGTGGAATCTGAGTAACGTCCATTCCCCTACTACCACCGTGGGAACGTGAAAACATGTAAACCTGCACATACATACGTATGTGCCAGTGTGCGGTTCAGTCTGTGTGGAGTGCTGCAGGTCTGAGTGTCATTATGATTCTCTTCATCCTCCTCCTCCTTCTCCTCATCCTCTCAATGTCACTAACATGTGGCTGTTTCAAACAGCAACACACGGGTGGGGCTACACACACACACCCACACACACAGTGTGTGTGTGTGTGTGTGTGTGTGTTACAGTAAGTCATTAGTCAGTCTAGATCACATGGTTATCAAGCTAAAATCTTCCCATCTGCTCAGTGTTCCCTATGCCCTGCCCACCCTCATTACAGGGCTCCAGCTGATGACAGCCTGCCTCCTTTAAAAGACCTCCATGAATTATTCAGTCGTCAAGAGGCTTGTGTTGTTGTTGTTGTTGTGTTTGTGATGTTTGTTTGTGTTATGATCGGCCTAGTCTCCCCCCCGCCTTCTCCCTCTCTCACTGCTTCAGGTGGGCAGACTGCTAACAGCACCTCTCCGTGGAGAGGAGGGTCCCAGGGAATTTGGGGGGGGGGTTCAGGGTCATGCCGAGCTCAGCACAGCCACCTTCCTGCTTCTCAGAGGCTCTTCTGCACTAGTCCCTCCCTGTCTGCATGCATGGAAGCTGAAAGGCCTGAATCCATTACATCAGTTGTCTCTCTCTCTCTTTCTCTGTCTATCTGTCTGTCTCTCTGTTTCTCTGTCTCACTCCCCCCCTGTCTGAGGTTTCTTCCTATCTTTTCTCCCTGTTACAGGTTTGCTCTTAAGGGAGTTGTTCCTTATCTGATGTGAGGGTCTACGGACAGGATGTTGTATTAATGTAAAGCCCATCCATCCATCCATTGTTAACTGCTTATCTGAAGACAGGTTGCAGAGGAACTGGAGCCCATCTCGGTTCTCATTGGATGAAAGGTAGGAAACACCCTGGACAGGTCACCAGTCCATCACAGGGCTTTATTCATTTGACATAATGGGCTAGACAAATAAAACGGACTTGTCTGTCTGTCTTCCTCTGTCCTCTTTTATTCACCTCTCTGCTTGATCTTTCTCCTGCATGTCTCTTGGGACCGTCTCTCTTCCCCCTCCATCCTGCCTCTGTCACTTCAGCATTCTGTTCCTCCTCCTCCATCTTCCCTCCATCACTCTGTCACTGCCCTCTCTTATTCTGTTTTACTCCAGTCCTTCTCCTTGTTCAGTTCTCTCAATCCCCAACACTCCCTCCTCTCATCCTAGTTCATGCTCTCTCCTCTTCCTCCTCATATCTCTCTCTCTCTCTCTCTCTCTCTCAGTCTGGACGGAGAGCCAGGCAGGTGGGGGGATGTGCACAGTGAGCCTCTGTGGCAGGAAAGAGAGGTCAGATCAGACACTCACCAGAGACTCACACAGTGCTCCCAACACACTCCTGCATCTGGTATGTTCTCCGTGTTCACTCCGGCTGCTGGTGCGGTGCAGGAAGTACCAGCTGCCTGCAGAACATTGAGTCTGGCTTCTTCCTCCTCACATGTGACGGGTCAGCTCGGCGGCCGGCGTCATGTCCACCTCAGACAGCCCTGGATAGAAAAGACACCGGATGCAGATCTGTTGGTAAGCAGCTACTCCCAATTATTTTCTATGATTAATAAATAAATACAGGAGCTGGCAGATTTGAATAACCCAGGGTGAACATGGCGCAGCCTCCCTGTCCATGTCCCTACTGTTTCCTCACATATCTCCATCTCCCCCACCACACACATGCTGATGCCTGTTGACAGTGATAGCTTAGCTCTGTGTGACCCAGGGTCAGAGGTCACCTCCCTTCTAGCTAGAGAAGGAGGCCATGCAGAGTTTAACCCCCATGGCAACTCCCAGCCTCAGCCTACTGCTGTGAGACCAGGTCAGGGCAACTCTGGCCCTTGCCCCCCGCTTCTCTTCATCTCTCTCCTTTCTCTTGATGTTCTCTCTATGTTCACTGTCCTCTCTCCCCCATTGTCCTCTCTCTTTCTCACCCTCATCCTGCTCCCTCTCTCTCTCTCTCTACACCATCATCTCTCCTTCTCCCTCTTCCATCCCCCTCCTTCTTCTATCATCTCCCCCTTCCTTTCTTACTCTCCCACCATCCCTCCTTCCCTCTCTCTGTTTGTCTGTCTGTCCCTCCCCTCTGTCTTGGGTGTGGGATGTGGAGGGAGGCTCCCCCGGGCACTGGTTATGTAAGCGGTTAGCGTGTTGATGTGAAGTGTTCAGACGGCCGTGCTACTCTGACGTCTCCCCCATGAGACCGGGGGGACGCATGCGTGATGTCGAACAAGACTGGATGGCTGGTGAGCTGCTAGGCTGGCCGCTTGGCTTATTCCTCAACCAGGGCTCTGGCTCAAACGTACCTTTAAACACGGGGTGCCTCAGTAAGTGGATGGTCACAGAGCATGCCAGATGCTCGCAATGTTGCCTGGTTCAAATCCAGCCGCCGACCTCTGTGGCAGCTAATACCTTTAAATGTCAGGGCAGAGATGGGCAGAAGACAGTACATTAGAGCAGGGACACAGAAAACTGCACACTGGCCATGGTTACAGAGAAGACTTGAGGGTAAGAATACACAATACTGGACATCTGCTGATATTTTCCAACTCATTTCGGCCAATTGCCAGCATTGATATATATGCAAGCCCATGAGGCAAATCAGTTAAGTGTGCTGATGGGCTACACAAATAAAATTGACGTGAGTTGAGGTTATTTTCCACATAACTGCAGAGAACCTCAAGTCTGTCCTGTAGTGGGCTGAGCTGCTACACTGGCCACAGCTGTGCAGAGCTACAAGAGCATCACACTGCTGATCTCTATTCTTACACAGCTCGTCTGTTATTCTATCGCTACACAGCTACACGGCCCTGCAACAGCAGAACCATCTGCTAAAATGATTCAAGTGAACACCTAATTGTACCACAGGCAACGCAGCATTATGGGTTTTTTCCACATCATATTAAAATAAATCAGTGCATGTCCATGATCCTGTAGATAAAATTCATCCATCAATTCTCAATTATCCAAAATTAGGTTATGGAGTCCTGCTGGGATGAGCCAGTTAATAAATTCAGGACCAGTATAAACACTCTTATAAGTAGCTGCTTGAGGTCTCATGAACCATGGTGGCTCGATGGACAGAGAGCACGCCTGGGATTCAGGCGTTGCAGGTTTGATAGCTCAGTAAATGGGAAGCATTCTGTGTAAAGCGCTTTGAGTGGTCGTTAGACTAGAAAAGCGCCATCTAGGAACAATCTATCATTTAGCGTCTCCTCTGAACTCTCCTCGGAAGACGCACCACGGTAATCGCTGCCGCTCCGCCCCGCCGACGTGACGCACCACGTAGGAGCGTATTTGACGTCATGTCATGTGTGCATAGTGAATGCGTCATGATATCGGCCGTGGTACGCACATGTCATGCATTGATCTTTAAACGGACTCAGTCGAGCTTTCTGTGCTTGTGCGATTAGTATTTTTGAAGCCAGATCCATCCAGCAGTCACCATATTGAAGAATCACAACGTGCGGGAAATTCAAAAACTTCCTTAGAAAAGATGGCTGGTGGTGGTTCTCAGTGTGGTGAGTTTGGTGTAACGAAACAAGAAAACGAAAAGAAGTGATAGTGAGGGGAGTGAGGATGAGGAATCTGGACTAAAATGTCCGTTCCCTGGTACATTTCATTACTGAGCAACTTTCTACTTCCATTTCATAAACAGCGGTCTAGGCAAAAGTGCTCAAGAGGTTGACCACGGATTGCATAATAAGCCCTGGTAGTTTAATTCAGTCATTTCGACAAAAATATGGGCTTAAAGCAAAGCATTTATTTCCGAAATACAAATTGCTCTGCAAAAGCCTATGAACTCTTGAATCTTTCTTAATGTAATGAATGAATAACGCCCTTAAAGAAAAGGGCATAAATTGTGAACATTGTTAAACTTGACTTACCTTTCAAACAGCATTCTAATCCATGGCTGTTAAGGATCATTTATTGTTGTTTGTTTTTTGCAAACAACCACAGCACAATTCTGCTCCCCTGCATTTGGGATACAACAATATGGCCTCCTCAGGTTATCTTCTGCCTTCAGAATAGAAACTAAAGAAGCTCCATCCAGTCGTAGAGATCAGTGGGTCATCTGAAGGTCATACCGATGAGGTGACGACGTCATCGTGGGTCCATGATTATGGCCACGAGACATCAGGAAGTCAATCTCTATGGAAAGGCCGTCCTGCAAATGGTCAATGGTAAATGGACTTGTTCTTTTATACTAAGTGATAAACGTTTTCTCCAAAGAGCCTCCGAATTTACAGACACAGCTTCCACATGGTAGCTAACTGCATCTGCGGGGACCACGTGTCACTTTTTCTGGATACGAGGAGGGAACTTTAGGAGCTGAGCTGGGAGGTTATCTATGAGCAGAATCTTTACATTTATACAGCTTTTGATGCAGCATTTGCAATTTTTAGCTTGTCCGATACAATCAAGAGACAGCCGGAGGGGAAAGTCTCTTCATGCCCTGTGCACCATGAAGTCTCAGTGCACAGCCACTGAGGTGTGGTGTGGCGCCTGCCCCACGGTGGTAATACCACCCTGCCAAGTAGAGGTGAGAGAGAGGAAGGTGCACTTTAAAATAGCTTGCTGGTTACCAGGGGAGCTGCCATAGCAACTCAGCACAGCCAGCGGATATCTATGACAGTCTTCAGCGTGATTAAAATCATCTTTGATCAATCATGTTTCCTGGATGAACGGACCAGATTGTGAGGACTCAGCATATGTGCCCACGCAGCTACTTTCTCATGAGTACTTCCTGAAGTCCAGCACCCACATGATCTTTGTCTTAACATGAGAACCCTGCAAACCAAGGCCCAAGCCCAGGTGGTGTTGGTGCTGCACCACTCACAGGCTGCATAGCCCTGGTCCACCTCAGAGCCTCAGATACGAGACAGGCTCACCTGTCTGGAGCAGAGCAAATCCTGGAGACCACGCGTGAGTCTGCCCGGCGTCCCCTGTCCTGCTCCAGCACGCCTGTTAGTCACAGAAACCGACTATCTGTGATGATCAGCCATCAGGCTGCAGAATGAAGGCCCGCTGAGGGAGGAGGGACAGAGAGGTACTGAGAGAGAGGGAGAGAGAAACCAGTCAGTGTTATTTCTATAGCCCATTGTCACAAATTGGACTTCACATTAACACAACATCTGTCCTCAGACCCTCACATTGGATCAGGAACAACTCCCTTAAAAGCATTTAACAGGGAGAAAAATAGGAAGAGAGCCACAGAAGAGGATCTCTCTCAAGACGGAAGCCGTGTGATGGATGATGTGCACACAGAATAAGACACAGTTTGCAGCACACAACACAGAGATAACAGGACTATAGTGGAACTACAAAAGATATATTAATAATGATGATGATCACGATAAGCTCCTTTGTAGGGACAGTGCTAGTTAGTGAACATCTAGAAAGCAGACACATCAGATCAGTCCACAAGGCTGGGTCTCATCATGTGCAGAATGTGGACAGATGGATGATGATCTTTAGAGAGGCTCACTAACAGGAGGTAACAACAATCTGGGCCTCCTAGTCCGGACCTCCAGGGTGGCACTGATTACACCTTTCTCAGGCTCCTCCCAGTTATCTCCGAGGCTCCTCCCAGTTCCCTCCCAGGTCCCATACAAAGAAAACGAGAAACAAGAGATGTTCATACAGCAAGAGAAACCATGTGAGAGAGCAGCTGACATGAGTCAGCACCATACGATCACCATGCGGTAACATGTCTGAGGAAGCAGCGCTTATGACACCCGCTGAGACCGAAGCCCACCAGCCATGCAGCACAGGCTGGGAGTCACATCCTCAATAGTCACAATTTGCAGGTTAGGACTGAAAGATGAGTCTTAAGTAGAGTCCCGAGAGAGAGACAGACAGATAGAGACAGACAGATATATAGGGAGACAGAAGAAAGCAGAAGGGTGAGACATTTAGAGGCGGTAAATCAAGAAGAGAGACAGGCTAAAGGTTGAAGCAGTAGAGGGATGAGATACAAATGATGAGGCTCAGGAGGTAGAGACAGACAGACAGACATACAGAGAGAACGGGTGGGGGGGTTCTGTCAGGAATGGGGTACATCCCAGAGCTTTTCCACTGCTCTCTCCTCACAAAAGGAGGGTTAATGAAGTCATTTCAGTGGGCCAGTCATATCTCAGGCCCTCCCATTCATCACACAAATCAAATCAAAGCGGCTGAATGTGCGTATTTAGAGGTGAACAATGCAGTCGGGCTAACAGGCCCCTCTGCTAAAGACCCTCATTTGTCAACATCAGGATGCCAGCCTCAGAGATCCATCTTAGACACACACGTCAAAGAGGCCCACCTCCGTGTGCACGTGCACAGGGGCTGCCACCAGACGCAGTAAGGGCGTTGGTTGCCATGGCTACACAGCCTGGCTCCCAGGAGCGTGGTCTGATTAAAGGGCTAATTAGCTGCTGTGGAAACATGTCTCACCTGTGGCCACGCTGCTGAGGAGCAGAACCCCCGTCCCACTGCCAGCACTGGTCCATCACATCCTGAGGGTGGGATCATCTTCATCTCTGGATCCATTGAGCCTTCATCGAACTCTGATGGATAAGCCCTCGGCAATGGACTGACGGATGGATAGAACCACATCTCCAGTCTCCCTCACCACTCCTGATCTATCAGGATCTGTGTGTGTGTGTGTCTGTATGTGCATGCATGTGCGTGTGTGTGAGAGAGAGAGAGAGAGAGAGAGAGAGAGAGAGAGAGAGAGAGAAGGCAGCTATTGCTGTAAACATGATTACAATAATAATGATAATTGCCTCTGTTGATGCTGCCAGCAGCTCTCCAAAGCCCGATTTGTTTTCTGATCCCTTCACAGGAGTCATTTTTGGTTTAATGGTCCATTTAATCTCCCCATCTTGTGTGTCTCCACTGCCACGGCTGTGGCGGTGGAGACACGTAAACGGAGCTCTGGGGCTTTGGATGTCCAGAAACACATATATGAAGCTTCTTCTTCACATTGCACCATATCTCCTACTCTTAGCAAGCAGAGGACATGCCCGTCACTTTAACCCTCACCAAGCACGCTTCTGTGTGTCCTAGGCCACAGAGGGAAAGGCCGCCGCGGTGGCGTGGAGCAGCGCTGGCCTTCTGAGATGTGAGGCTCTGTGCACACCTGTGCTGGCACCCTCGGTGTGAGTGTGTGTCTACATCAGCGGTTGTTCGTCTGGGGCTGCATGCCTATCCTGCTGTGTGCTGCTGTGTGTGTGATGGTGGGCATTTGGGTTTCCGTGCATAGGCTGTTTTGCTTTGTGTCCCGTGAGTCACTGTGAGCAGGCCCAGCACGCGAGGCCGTATGTATGCAGTGCAGATGGGACATGTCACAGGATCAGTGG
>OMLC01092690.1:0-11295 GCA_900302585.1 Regalecus glesne | reverse complement strand
TCTCCAAAAAAACAATGCTGTTGTTGGTTCTAGAGTAACTTTCTTTTCTGAAGTCAGCTGGTGAGTTCACCTGCCATTTATGAGTTTACTGTATCTGGTTAAGTGCTATAAGTCTAAAAGTGGTGAAACTTGAATGGTCATTGCTATAGGTCAGTTAAATATCACAATCATTGATCTTAGTTCAATCCCCCATTATGCTCTAAAGGCTG
Source organism: Regalecus glesne (assembly GCA_900302585.1). NCBI lineage: Eukaryota > Metazoa > Chordata > Actinopteri > Lampriformes > Regalecidae > Regalecus > Regalecus glesne. Next base: position 11,086 of record OMLC01092690.1, on the reverse strand, counting down.
CTCAGTTTGCTTGAGTTAAAGTTTTTGAAAATAAATCACCAAGATGTGAATAGTGGGAGTCTGTTCTCCTGTCATGTCTATATGGTGATGGTGGTCATATGGCTCAGGTCCCTGGCTGTTCCAGTAGTATCTGGGTATCCTCCTTATCATGTACTTCGTATAGCTTATGATTCTACTACAATTCCGCCATTCCCTCTCAGTCTTTTATTGTTTAAATTGTGTTTTATTCTGTATACACACCATCCATTGTATGTCTGTCCATCTGAGAAGAAAGATCCCATCTCTGTTGCTCTCTCTGAGGTTTCTTTCTTTATTTTCCTCCATGGTAAAGGTTGTTTTTAGGGTGTTATTCCTTAACTGGTATGAGGGTCTAAGGGCAGGATGTTGTGTTATTTTAAAGCCTACTGAGGAAAATTTTTAATTTGTGATACTGGGCTACACAAATGAGATTGACTTGACTTGATCTCTCACCGAGTGTGGTGACAGAATGACAGCAAATCCCTTGCACCTTGCATTTGCAATAACATGGAGGAATACAGACTTGTGTAGGTTATTCTTGCCAAAACCCCCAAGCTTTGTTAGGTCAACGGCGTGTTTTCTATCAGCGAGCAGCGGTTGTTCCAGCAGACAGGAAAGATGGACAAACACTCCGTGGTCCAGAAAAATGACTCTGGGGAAGTCAAACATCACTGCAATATCACTATAGGTGTCAATTAATGAAGAAAAATCATAATTGTAAGGACTACATAAAATATAATTTGAAATATTTACACTTATGCGCATTTAAATTAAGCCATTGTATTCACAAATGGTTTCCTGGTGTGGTGGGGTTCTGGGACTACTTCACCACACAGAGTAACATATCTCATTATAATGTGTGAAATCATGTAGATTTTTTTTGTGAGTTTCATTGTTTCAGATTTGGCATGACAAATGTGAAGTACATTATTCTTAAAGCAATGTGCACATTGACTCCCTTTTCCCATGATACAAGTTGAGCACCTTTGGAAAAGGTGTGAAGTATGAAGCTTTTCTGACAACTGTTAGTTCTTTATTCCCATCCGAGTTTTGCATGTGTTCAGTTTGTGGGCCTTGCCAGCACAATGCCATGATGCTGCGGTCCACCTAAAAACCAGTGGCATTAACTAGCAGGTTTTTTTAATAAGTTGTGAAATTGTGTTTCTCCTCAAGAAACACAATCAAGTGGCAATATCTAAAAGAGAAATTAGATAATTTCCTGCATTAAAATCATATTCAATATGGTTGGAGATTTGAGTTTACAAAGGAAAGAGTATTTCAAAAGAAAGAAACCAACCCTGCCTATTCAAGATATAATCACTTGTTTCAGGAAAGGTCTTAAACCAAGCTGCACTGCATTGAGGCAAGTGAAAGTACCTCACCCCGTTAGGAACAGTCTATGGAATGCATTATTGTAAAGTAAGGTTTTAGTAGGCATGGCAAGACTAAATTTCTCACGTTTATAGACATTTGCGCTATTTTGGACCACAGCGGGACCCACATTTACTTGATTCTTGCCAAGCATTATAAAATCTTGACAGATGATAGGAATTAGTTTATACCATTCAGTCTGCAACTGTATTCAGAAAGGGATTTCCAACTGCCTAAGACTTCAAAGGCTTGATTGAGGAGCTGTAACAAATACCACCCGGACGGAAAAGTTGTTTTTAGTGTGATAACTGGCACGATCATGGTGCAACAAGTAGAAAGTTCAGAAGGATGCACAACTATAGTGAGGAACATGGTTAATGGTACGACCTTTTTTATTGGCAGCTAAAAACACGTTGGAACTGACTGAATTTGTTTAACAAACAGTATACAAATGCAAGAATAAGGTGAGTGGCCATGAGCAAGATGCTAAGAAGCTCTCTGGTTATCACAAGAGTTGCTATGGTAACTGAAAAATTATGACCTACTTCAGTTTATAGGAATTATTATGATAGCTTGAAAAATCCAAATAATTAATTCATACATCTTGATGTATGCTGAATAATCTAGGTAAGGGAATCACAAAAAAGGTGAATTGGTTCAACTGTTAGCCGTTAGCATGAGGCCATATTACCTGCTGCCGGAGTTCTCACATGTTATCGCGATAGGGGCGTACATTCCACCCTCCGCTGATGTGGAGACGGCTGGTGATCTGCTCCTCTCCGTTTCAAGTAGACTACAGGCACAACATCCACAGGCCCTTGTTCTTATCTCTGGGGACATTATCCACGCTCCCCCGTCCTCCATTCTGCCCACTCTACAGCAGTACGTCACATGCACCACCAGAGATAATAAAATATTGGATTTATTTTATGCTAATGCCAAGCAGGCTTATACTTCATCAACCCCCCCCCTGGGAAGATCTGACCAAAACCTGGTTCATCTCCTACCTGTGTACAACCCTCTCGTACACAGGCAACCAGCTGTGTCCCGCACAGTCATGAGATGGTCTGACGAGACTGACGAAGCTCTGATGGACTTTTTTGAGACAACTGTGTGGGAGGAACTACATGGTGGCCATGGGGAGGACATTGACAGCCTTACTGAGTGTATTACAGATTACATTAATTTTTGTGTGGAAAACAGTGTACCCACCAGGACCGTACAGTGTTTTTCAAACGACACACCATGGATCAATCCCGATATAAAGGCTCTCCTTAAGGAGAGGAAGAGGGCCTTAAGCTCAGGAAATAAGGATGAGCTGAGGGCTGTAGAGAAGGAGCTGAAGAGAAGGATCAGAGAGGGCAAGAATGGCTACAAGAGGAAGATGAAGGAACAACTACAGATAAACAACATTAGAGGAGTTTGGAAAGGCCTGAAAACCATCTCTTTGAGCCCCAAAGGGTTAAAGTCCCAGACTGTGGGGGACCAAAAGCGGGTGAACGATCTGAATCTATTCTTCAATAGATTTGACCAGACACCCGTTCCTCCCCCGCCCCAGTCCTCAATGCTGCAATCACCCTCATCTGCATGTCCATAGCATTGCCCCGGCTCCACCTCCCTTTCTGCAATGAGCAGCTCACAGTCACCCCCCTCTGCTCATCTCATCATCCCAACCCTTCCACCTCCATCCATACCCTCCAGCACACAACCCTGCTCCAACTTGTCTCTCACAACACTCCAGGTGAGGAATCAGCTGAGTGGGATCAAGGCAGGGAAGTCTGCAGGTCCAGATGGCATCAGCTCCAGGCTCTTGAAGTCCTGTGCAGATCAGCTATCCAGGCATTTGGAATACATGTTCAACCTGAGCCTGAAATTAGGGAGAGTGCCACTGCTATGGAAAACTCCCATGTGGTACTAGTGCCCAAGACTCCACACCCAAAGGACCTCAACAATTACAAGCCGGTGGCACTAACATCCCATATGATGAAGACCCTTGAGCGGCTGGTCCTTGGTCATCTCCGCCCCATGGTGAGCCCAGTGATGGACCCACTACAGTTTACCTATCAAATTGGCTTTGGAGTTGATAATGCTGTCATCTTCCTCCAACACCGAGCTCTGCCTCACCCGGAGAAGCCTGGGAGCACTGTGGGGATCATGTTCTTTGACCTCTCCAGTGCTTTTAACACCATACAGCCTGTGCTTCTGAGGGACAAGCTGGAGCACACAGGGGTGGACCACCATCTGATAACCTGGATTTTGGACTACCTCACCAACTGCCCACAGTATGTGAGGACACTGGACTGCTTTTCAGACATAGTTGTTTGTAGTGTGGGGGCCCAACAGGGAACAGTCCTGGCTTCTTTTCTCTTCACCCTCTACACTGCAGACTTCTTCCACAACTCACCCACCTGCCACCTACAGAAGTTTTCTGATGGCTCTGCTATTGTCGGCCTCATCACAGATGGGGATGACAGGGAGTACAGGGAGCTAATTCAAGACTTTGTGGACTGGTGCCAGCAGAACTACCTCCAGATCAATGCGGGTAAAACCAAGAACATGGTGGTGTATTTTCCCAGGTGCACACACTCCTCTCTGACACCGGTGAACATCCAGGGGATGGACATTGACATGGTGAGGTCCTACAAGTACCTGGGTCTTCACCTGAAAAATAAACTGGACTGGACTGATCACTCAACAGCACTATATAAGAAGGGCCAGAGCAGACTATATCTGCTGAGGAGACTGAGGTCTTTTGGAGTGCAGGGGTCACTCCTCAAGACATTTTATAACATGGTGGTGGCACCAGCCATTTTCTATGGGGTGGTCTGCCGCCCCAGCAGACCACTCATCATAGTAAGAGACTTGATAAACTGGTTAAGAAAGCTAGCTCTGTCCTGGGATGCCCCCTCAACACTGTGGAGGCAGTGGGACAAGGGAGGATGATGACTAAGTTGTCATCCATGATGGGCAATGGTTCTCACGCCATGCAGGACTACATTGCTACACTAGAGAGCTCCTTCAGTGACAGGTTACCGCATCCAAGGTGTTTGAAGGAACGTATCCGTAGGCCTTTCCTTCCCACAGCTGTCAAACTGTATAATCAGCACTGCTCCCCCAATAGAACAACCCCGACACATGTGGAGCAACAGCAACAATATACTGGATAATTTAAAAACGGGTGTAATTTGTCTGTCCATCCTGTATATAGTATTTCTTCCCTGTTGAATTCTCTACGTCACACATTATGTTCTAGATGTGATGCCTCTCCTACTATGCTTTCCACTCTACTGCTGTAACACTGCAATGTCCCCTTGTGGGACTAATAAAGGAATATCTTATCTTCTCAAAAGAGGTGAATTTGTTCAGCTGGATCAGAGGTTCATTTTTGAAAAATGAACCTCTGATCCAGCTGAACAAATTCACCTCTTTTGAGATTTCCCTACCTGGATTATTGATCATGCATCAAGACAAATATCTTATCTTATCTCTTATCTTAAGAAGTTTATTCAGAAACATTTCGTCGCACAAACAGGTGACATCTTCAGTCTGAGCTGACTGCAAGTATCCCCTTCCTTATAAAACAGCACAGTTGCATGCCACACAACAGAAGGGTGATTTCCTATGCAAGTTGATCATTGACTGCACCTTCAGTGGTAATAGCTATACAAACAGGATGGGCCTTTGCGACCCTTTATATGTATAATAAACTCTGCCACATACAATATCTCCAAGTTTCTGGCATCTGTGCTCAACCCGTTGGTCTGCAGAAATAACCATAATGTTCAGAGCATTGTGGAATTTATGAACAAAGTGGGGGACATTAACATGAAGGGTGATGGCTGGTGGTCCATACGAAATTACGGGATGATCTCCCCCTCACAGATAGGACCACCCTTAACACTGACCTGTCTGCTCCTGAAATTTAGTTTTCAATCCATATACTTCACTACTATAGGTTCCACAGATTAAGATAAGATAAGATAAGATTCCTTTATTAGTCCCACAGGGGGAAAATCAATGGTGTTAGAGCGGGAAAGTGGAAAGCAAATCAGAGAGGCATAGAATCTAAGTAGGCATAAAATATATTAAAGCAATTTAAACAAAATATAAATAAAATATACTTTATTGGAACAGAAAAAAACAGACTCCGCAGTAAATGGTATGCAGTCCAGTTGTTCGTCTTGTGAATTTAGCCTATTGGGGGAATAGTGCTGATCATACAGTCTGACAGCTGCAGGAAGGAAAGACATGCAAAAACGCTCCTCCAAACACATTGGATGGAGTAAACTGTCACTGATGGAGCTCTCCAGTGTAGCAATGGAGTCCTATATGGGGTGAGAGTAATCATCCTTTATGGATGACAGTTAAGCAACCGTCCTCCCTTGTCCCACTACCTCCACAGTGTTGAGGGGGCATCCCAGGACAGAGGTATCTCTCTTAATCAGTTTATCAAGTCTCTTCCTATCTGCAGCTCAGATGCTACTGCCCCAGCAGACCACTCCATAGAAGATGGCTGTGGTCACCACTATGTTGTAAAATACCTTGATGAGTGCCCCCTGCACTCCAAAAGACTTGCTTCTTTAGCAGATACAGTCTGCTCTAGCCCTTCTTATACAATGCAATTCAACACAGCCGTCAAGTCCAGGTTATTGTTGAGGTGAACAGCCAGTTACTTGTAGGATCTCACTATCTCCATGTCCATCCTTTGAATATTCACCACCGCTTAAGGGGAGTGTGAACAAATCCACCACCATTTCTTTGATTTTACCCACAGTGATCTGGAGATGGTTCTGCTGGCACCAGTCCACAGAATCCTGCATTAGATCTCTGTACTCCGTGTTTTCTCCATCTGTGATGAGGTTGATGATTGTAGGGTCATTGGAGAACTTCTGTAGGTGATAGATGTGGGAGTTATGCGAGAAGTCTGTAGTGTAGAGGGTGAAGAGGAAAAGAGCCAGGACTTTCCCCTGTAGGGGCTACACACTAAGAACAACCATGTGTGATTGGCAGTCTGGTGTCCCCACATACTGTGGGCAGTTGGTGAGGTAGTCCAAAATCCATGTTTTGAGGTGATGGTCCACCCCTGTCCCCTCCACCTTGTCCCCCAGGAGCACAGGTTGTATCATGTTGAAAGCTCAAGAGAAATCAAAGAACATGATCCTAAAAGTGCTCCCAGGCTTCTCCAGGTGAGACAGAGCTCTGTGTTGGAGGAAGATGATAACATCATCCACTCCAATACCAGGTTGATAGGCAAACTGAAGTGGGTCCATCACTAGGCTGACCATGGGGCGGAGATGAATAAGGACCAGCCGCTCGAGGGTCTTCATCTTATGGGATGTTAGTGCCATCAGCCTGTAGCTGTTGTGGTCCTTTGGGTGTGGAGTCTTAGGCACTAGTACCACACAGTTTTCCATTGCAGTGGTACTTTCCCCAACTTCAAGATCAGGTTGAACATGGATTTGAAAGGCTGGAAACGCTTGTCTGCACAGGACTTCAGGAGCCTGGAGCTGATGCCGTCTGGACCAACAGACTTCCCTGCCTTGATCCTTCTGAACAGGTTCCTCACCTAGAGCGTTTTGAGGGACACATTGGAGCAGCGTTGTGTCATGGAGGGTATGGATAGAGGTGGAAGGGTTGGGACGATGAGATGAGCAGAGGGGGATGACTGTGTGCTGAGTCTTGCAGAAAGGGAGTTGGGCGCTGGGTGGTGTACTGGACATGCAGACAAGAGGAGTTGGGTCGGGGAGGGACGGGTGTCTGGACAAATTTATTGAAGAATAGATTCAGATCGTTCACCCACTTTTTATCCTCCTCAGCTTGGGAGTTTGATTATTTGTGGCCAGATATAGTTTTCAGGCCTCTCCAAACTCCTCTGATGTTGTCCTGCACCAGTTGTTCCTCCATCTTCCTCAAGTAGCCATTCTTGCTCTCCCTGATCTCTCTCCTTAGCTTCCTCTGCACAGCCTTCAGCTCGTCCTTGTTTTCCTGACTTAACGACACTCTTCTTCTCCTTTAGGAGAATCTTTATATCGAGATTAATCCCGGGTTTATTGTTTGAAAAACACTATGCGGTCCTTGTAGTTACAGTGTTTCCACACAAAAATTAATACGGTCCGTGATACAGTCAGTGAGACTATCGATGCCATCGCCATGGCAGTCATATAGTTCCTCCCATACAGTTGTCACAAAACAGTCCATCAGCGCGTCATCTGTCTAATTGGACAATCTCATCACTGTGCGGGAGACAGCCGGTTGCCTGTGTATGAGAGGCCTGTGCTCAGATATGACATTAACCAGGTTGTGGTCAGATCTTCCCGGGGGGGGGATGAGGTATATCCCTCCTTTGTGTTGTCAAAAAATAAGTCCAGTATTTTATCATCTCTGGTGCAGCATGTGACATACTGATTGAGAGTGGGTAGAATGGAGGATGGAGAGGCATTATTAAATTCCCAAGAAATAAAAAAAGGGCCTGTGAATGTTGTGTCTGTCGCCTGCTTGTGACAGAGAAGCAGATCACCAGCCGTCTCCGCATTAGCGGATGGATGAATGTATGCTACTAATGTGATAACATGCGAGTGTTATTTTTTTTTTTGCTCTATTGCATTTAGTTACTAACATCCCTTCACCTATTATGTTCCTAGACTCCAATCAGAAGAAGAGGCAGTGTGGTTGGAGGTGTTTGTGGTGGCTGTCATGTTGTGCCAGGGGTCTGAGGGGAGAGAGCTGAGTTCCTCATTTTGATGCAAAGCCTGCCCAGTTTGTATCAAAGGCTAGTCCTCTCTGCCAGGATGTCCTGCACAGGACTCCACCCTTCTGCTCAACACCTTCACTCTCTGTGTCAGTGTCAAAAGGAAATGGCCCTTGTGCCCACATGCTGGTGGGGTGGAGACTAATAACTCGGTAGTTCATTGGTGGGATATGCAGCCATGCCTCCACACAGGCATGAAAACAAGTACATTCCTCATGTATCCATTTAGGGGCCCTATGTGCACACAATCACATGATGAACATGCACACACACAAATACACAGGCGTTGCACTCCTCTGGATCTTTCTGGCATTAACCTGGAAAATAAAATAAAATGGAGAGAGAAAGATGAACAGGAGGAGTTGTGCTCTAGCTATGTGGGTCAACCTCATCAAGTGGCTCTCACTGAAATGACCGCGCAGCTTTTAAGCTAAAGCTCCACCAGGTGAGACAAATCTAACAGGCTTGACTTTGACTACAACACCCTGGGTTCCAACTGGGCCTTGAATCCACAGACTACACCACGTGTTACCCTTCTTCCTCAGTGGGCTGATTGACGTATATTTCAATAGAATAAACCCAAATTTAGAAACAACGAGAGGTCAAATTTTATGCGTCAGGATTGTGGCATTGTGGCAGTGGATATGGATCTAAATGGAGCATGGGGGGGGGCTAAGTCGAGATGCCATTCCTGCTGCTCCATGGCAGATTTGACATAGTGACATAGACTAATTAAAAGGGTTGTTGGAGAAAATCTAGCCTTTTGTTATTGGAAAAATTTCAATGTCATTTTTTAAAATGAAAATAGTTTTTCCTTTTGAAAAAAATACTTCTGGAATTGTTGTAGGTGTGACTCAGAACTCCATCCCTTGATAAAAATTTATGCTTGGTAGGTTCTTTACAAGAACACTTGTATGCTTCTGTAGGGGTGTATATATCTCTCTCTCTCTAAGACTATCTGGGTTCATATGAAAACTTTCACTCATCCGATGATAACTGCTACATATTGACTCATTCTCACATTTCCTGTTCTTTAACTTTTGATTTATTAATATTTCACAGGATAAACTCTCAAGTAAAAAAATCATTGCACTCAGGACATAATATTTTATTGTCCCCGAGTGCAAAAAGTTATTTTTTGAATTTGTAAGGATTTTCTGTGAGGTGCACAGCAGCCGAAACCTGTAGCTGAAAGGCAACATGGAGGATGCCAATTTCACATAGCTACCTAACCAGGGAACATGGTATTCAGAATTCACTGAGCTTTCCTTGTTCAAAGGAGGACTGTGCTTTGGCCATTGCTTACTTTGTTGGTGCCTGAAGCATCAAATCTCCAGCCCAGATGAATGGAGGTGTGGTGATCTTCCTGGACAAGGTGGACAAAGTGGATCATTTTGTTTCTAATAGAGTGTTGATCTGGAGTCACTGTGATAGTAAAGCCTCTCTCCATGCCGGTGAAGAAGGTACTACTGTCAAATGTGTCCCCCTTCATTAGCGATAATGTACTTGTCAAGGAACCGTCACGTTTTTTAAAAAAATCTCAGAAATTAGAAGAGTTGCGTCTGGTTGTAAGGATCCCGACTTACAACATGTTAAGTCCCACAGGCATGCTGTTAGCATGGTGCTAATCAACAAGGAGGAAGATCTGAAGCTGACTATTAAGATGACAGCGGATCATTTTGATTATCTTATACAAGCAACATAGGAGGCTTCTAAATGTTTTGGCTGTCATAAAGAGGAACGACTTGCCCTTAGAGACTGTTGGTTCCGCCTGGAGCAGCCGGGGAGACGGCTTTGGAGGAGGAGCGCTATCCTGTGGGTGGCCTGCTGGGTTCACAGGATGTTGATGGAGCTCTTGGTGAACCAAATGTCCATATCAGTGAAAAACCAGAGGAGCCACAGATTCAAACTGGGAGTTTGTGTTGAGTTTCTGAAGATAGACATAAAGTGGATAACGGAGCAAGTATCCAGACCAGTGGGAAATCGAAAAAGAAAACAGTTAAAACTAGGAACATACGCAAAGTTCATAAAGGGGCACATCATGTCCCGAAAGTTGGACACACGGTGGTTGGTGGAAGACGCAAAGACTAAACATTCAAAGATACCAGAATGCAATGAAACCAAGGAAAGTTGTGGTTGGAGAGTGGAGGATGTCATCAGTGACACATCTATGGAGGACAAAGATTTGCTGAGTGAAACCGGTGAACGCAACATCTCTGATGTGGGCCGAAGTGAAGCTGGACCTGTGGATGTGTTGGAGAAGAGAACTGATGAAGAGAGTAAGGGAACACAGTCGGATGAGTCTGAATTTTGTTCTTTATTCCCCTGAGAAAACACTGCAGTTTAGGAAAAGCATCAAATAAATGAGGGTGGGGTGCCCTAGGTCGGTGGGTCAAGTGGTCTTTTGGCGGTCGGAAGGTTGCAGGTTCAATCCTAGGTCCTGCAGAAAGCAGAATAAGGTGTCCTTGACCAAGACACTGCACCCCTAACAGCTCACCCAGTACCACATGGTGGCTGCTCACTGCTCCTATACAATAGGATGGGTCAAATAACAGAGAAATGCACATTTTTCCTTGCGGTACTAATAAGGGAACGATTATTATTACAATCATTTTTTCAGAAGTTTTTGTTGTTTGTGAAATTTTCTCAGTTTGGCAAACAGACGATAGAAGAAGGGATCCTTACTGAGCAGGAGTTTAATCAGATCATTGATGACGTGATGGATTCAGATGATTGTGTTTTAGTAGATCATGGTTCTAATTTTGACAGATTTTTTTTCATGTAAATGGCTTATTGAAGATAGATGAATTCAAAGTTACTGATTTGAATTGCTGATACACATTGTAATTATGGTGATTAAAAAACTACATGTTCCTTATTATTCACATTAAATACTGACTAGATAATGTTAAAATGAATGTGTTAAGTGTCATAATTTATTGTTGTTAT
>OMLC01092663.1:5006-15214 GCA_900302585.1 Regalecus glesne | reverse complement strand
GAGCATTGCCATCTTTATTCACACTTATAATGAAATCTGCTTCTTACCACCTCTGAGAATTCCAACAAGACTTTACTGTTGCTTGGTGAATCTAAAGTCAAGTCTTTATGGAAGCATCAGGATCACCTAACACATCCCATCCCTTCTGCATATGGTGTGGTGAGCAAATACAAATAAATCATTTCATTAAGAATTTGACTCTGATCTGGTATCCCGTTTTGAGTCCGGCTCTGAATCAGACCTGGTCCAGTGTTTGAGGATGGTATCTAGGCGCTGCAGCTCCTTGTTGACCTTGGTAGTGTTGCTGAGCCAGTGTTCTCCCAGCAGGGTGAGCTGGCTCTCCAGCACAGGGCAGCAAACTGACAGCAGCAGGCGCTTCCCCTCCTCCAGGACCTGGTACAGCTTGTGTTGGTGCTCCATCAGCCGGCTCTTCAGACCCTTAAGACACATTCATCTGAACATCTGGCAAACAAGGCAACATAGACACTATGTGTGCTGGTGTGTGTTGGTGCAGGCCTTTTACCTTGTACAGTGAGATTCTGTCATGCAGCTTCTCTTCAGTCTCCTCCACTAGTCCCACAGGGGGGATGCTGCTCTCCACAGTCTCCAGGTGGTGATACAGACACTGGTAATCCTGCTCCAGACAGCCCCACGTCTGACACGTCAAACACACAGCACAGTAGAATTAAGAGAGAAATGGCTCGTTCAGAGAAGCAGCAAAAACCCAGCATTGCTCAATATTATCACCCTAGAGCCTCCCATAGCTGCTGGAGACTGAGGGCTCTACCATGCATATGTGTATTTCATGTCCTACGTCCAGATAGTCGGGGCTATGGTAGCTCAGCGGGTAGAGCACATGTGCCCTGGGAAGGGACAGGCCAGAGGCAGCGGGTTTGAACCCACTGCAAGGTGTCAGGAAGAGCATCAGGCTTTACGGGGTACTCATCTAGTGATCAGAAGATTAGAGGTTTGATCCTTTTTGAACCCCTTCATGTTAAAATGTTCTTGTGCAACACACTGAACCCCTAACTGCTCAAGCCCTGCAAAGGAAAGGTGACCTGTCCAGGGCGTTTCCCTGCCCTCTGCTGGCATAGGCTCCAGCATGACTCCACAACCCCACTTCAGATAAGCAGTGACAATGGTAGGATGGATGGATGGATGGATGGTTACTAAGCAATATTTTTCTCATATGTTCTGTTTAAGGCAGACCAACTGAGGTAGATTTCCACCTGATTTAAGATTAATTGTTGTTTCTAAGCCTTTTTCCAAGTGTTTCAGTTCTCATTCAAATTTCTGGTTCTCTGATGGATAAAAGAGATTTTTCTCACATATTTTGTTACTTCATGTCTATTATCTTAAATCATTCTTTCCATGAATCATTAAATCCTTACTACTTTGGTGCTGGTTGGTGAAGCCATTGACTTGTGGAGTTTGTGGACATTCAAAATAGTCCTCTGGTTAGGAGCTTTAGCACTTACTGGTGACGTAGAACCGCTTTTCACTAGAAAACTTGATCAATTCAAAGGCAGTTGGACCTGTTTGGTATTTAGTAGCATCTACAGGACCACACAACATGACTCTCAGCGTTAGGACTCTCTCAGATGAAGACTAGGATGTCCAAACTGAAAAGCAGGCCAGCACACCTCCAGGATGAACTCTAACTCCACGCCACGGTTGTGCGCCTCCTTCAGGACTCCCTGAACCTGAGCCAGCGTCTCCCCCAGCTCCTGGCTCTCCCTGGACCCAACCAGACCCGCAATCTTCCTGAAGAAGGTCTCTGTCAGGATCATGTGAGACTCTAGACCCTGGAAAAACTCCTGGAAACCACACAGCACCATCAGAATAACACACACACACACACACACACACACACACAGAAAGAACATAGATTTGAGAGGAAACTTGCATACAGACACACATGTAGACACAGACTGACACATATACTGATGCACACACCACTCATACAGTTAGGACAGATGGACAAGCACACAGAGACAGATCTTTTCTCATGGCTGCTGGCAGAGCAGAGGCTGGAGTTCACCAGACCTTGTGTTTATCCAGGAGATTCTGGACATCCTCCACAGAGTTGGCCATCAGCCTCTGGTCTGCGGCCATTTTGTCTTGGGCCGTGTCCACCAGGTCGGTCAGGTCCTGCAGGGCCTGCTCATACTGCTCCTTCAGAGCCAAGTTCTGGTTCAGCCCGCTGCGCTGGGATCCCACCGTCATCATCAGCTCCTCATAGGTGTCCTGAACCACACAGAGGGACAGAATGCTGCTCACATGACTGACAGGAGAGGTGGAGCTTAGCACACAGGCTCTGCTATTGTATTTGAACACTGTTAATACTGAAGTATTACTGTATTAGTATTACTGGATATACTGAGGTACTGGGAACGCGGCACCAATCCAGTCAACCCCAAAACGCTGGTATAAAGTGAAGACAGACACAGAAACATGAGATCTTACTAAGTTAGCGTGTGGGCACTACAGTGTAACTGTGGGATTCTTAATGCCTTTTAAAGTCCATGTAAGGCCACTAATGATTAGTGTCAATACAGGATACACTGCTAACAGCAACCGTAACAGTGGTGCTAGAAGTACTAGAAAGAGTTTCACTATCTCCATCAATGTCATCTCCTGTGTAATGTGCTGTGCAGTATATGAAAGACACAAGCAGACTGCAGCTGTGTTCTGTTTAATGCTGACAATGAGGAGTATTAAAAAGACTTGGCTAGATGACTGATACTACTGCACCCCGTCTATGTCCAGTGTGTGGTGCATCTTTATCAGCTACTCCATTTAGACCACCAGGAGTCCCACATAATGAATCAGTAATTGGGGCTCAGGACTCTTCAGGGCTTGGGGTGTTCACTTATTCTAATTGGGGATTTTCCTCAAGTCTCCTCAGTCGGGTCCACAGGTGCTTTTCTCCACATTGAGGGAAAGAAGTAGAGCAGATGATCACATGCATGCAGTAGAGTGGCCCGTCTCAGCTTTCCAACAGCTTGTGGTGCTGGGCTTTGAGCAGCTTGTGGGTGGATGTATGAGCATGGTGAAGTGCTGAACCCCATCTAAATTCCACGTGTCCGCACAGTGACCAGCAGGAACAGTTGTTTAGACTGAAGAGCTGAACGCTCAGTCAGGAGGCATACTTGGACTTGGAGCAGCTTGTTGGTTGAAATCTGATCCATATGCAGCGTAGCTCCTCTGGTTTTTAGCTCTGTGATCCTTTGCTCAAAGGCTTTCAGACTCTCCTCTGCCTCAGCTAGGACCTGAAACACCAAGAGCATCATCGGGCTTAACCCAGGCCGGACAGGTGTGTGTCTGCGTGCATCAGTGTGTGCAAGGGCTTCTGTACCTCAAGCTGTTTGCAGGCTGACTTCTCCATGGCTCCAGCTAGCATCTGTAAAATCCGGCACTTGGTCTCGATCAGATCAGTTTGGAGGACCTGCATCTCGATCTGCAACCCGCATGAGAAAACAAAGATAACCAAACTTAAACTACATCAGACTAGTTCTCATTACAATGGTAGCTGGTCAGTTTAAGACCTTCTAAATGTCATGTTTCAGAAATGGTCATATTATCTTAAGATGTACCCTCTGGAAGAAAAATTGTATACATCTAAAGACATTTTAAGGGACATTGGAGAGGAAATGTGAAAAATAAAAAGTTTGACAAAGAGTACGTTTGGGTCACAAAAAAGAGAGGAATCAGTTCAACTGGATCAGAAGTTTATTTTGGAAACGTTTCCAAATAAACTTCTGATCCAGTTGAACTGATTCCTCTCTTGTTTGTGATTTCCATACCTGGATTATGAATGTATCAAGACAGTACGTTTGGGTCTTTGGTCTTATGATCAACGCTGCAGGACTTTATGGTACATCAACACTTTACAGCCACGGGACACATGAATGATGTCAGACAGACCTGGTAGGTGGTCAGTTGGTGCATCCTGCTCCTCATGTGTTCACAATGTCTCCTCAGAGCTGAACCCAGAACTCCTAATCGCTCCTTCAGACAGTCCAGACAGTCTTCAATCAGGAGGCGCTCCTCAGGGCCAAGGCTGCCAGCTCCAGCCAGCAAGGCCTGGCTGTGGTTCATCTCCTCTATCACAATCCTCACATCACTCTCTGAGCTCTGCAGGGAGAGGAGGATCCTGTTGTAAAACTCATGTGTGTCTATCTAAGCTCAGTGATGGCTTTAAGTTTCAGTCAGTACAAGCCTGTGTCACGCTAAACACTCCACAGCTGTCAAGAGAACCTAATGATGAAGAACATGTATTCATTTGCATATTTATGTATACTACACATTTAATAGGGGATATTTAAATCAAATATGGAAGATATTCAGTTAAACTAGACAACTTTAAATCAACGTGTTATGCAGACATGTCGACCGCATACCTCCAGTCTCTGCAGCTGTGTCTCTGCATCTTGGGCCACCAGGACCGACCCAGAGAAGAGGGAGCTCTCCAGCTCATCCAGCCAGGCAGAGGTGGATGCCACTGCCGTGTGGAGCTGCTCCTCCCACTGCCACACCTGTATGTCACCAACAGACACAATACAACCCACTACAGCTAAATACAGCAGGGAGAACACACGCCTATGGTTCATGACGCTGAAACCAAGTCTACTTCCAAACCACATCAATGGAAACAGTGACACATGTTCAAGGGAAGGTCATGAAGGGAGGAGGACTGCTGATCTCCTTGGGAACTAATTAATTGCCTTTAGAAGCAGCAGAACCTGAGAGGTGGCCTCCTCAATGGCTTGTCTGTAGGTATCATACAGAGACTTCACGGACTCTCGGTTGAGAGCCTGGACCCCTCCTTTAAACAGTGGTCCTGATGTGGTCACATGGGATGCTCTGGAATAAACCTGCAAGCAGAATAGAAGGAAGTTATCTCACAGAGTTATGATGATGCTGCTGCCAATGAAGGAAAGACACTTTTATTTTGATATTGAACGCTACAATGACATTTGTCTTCTGCATTTAGCTCATCCTATTGTATAGAACCAGTGGGCAGCTGCACCTGGGGACAAACTCCATCTCTTTTTCCTATTGCCTTGCTCAGGGGTGCAGGCAGGAGAATTAACCCTAATATGCATGTGTTTTGGATGGTGATAGAGATAATGGTGATAATAATCAGTGCCAGGCTGCCGGGGGATTCTACACAGGCCCAAAGAGCCGGTGGAGTGGACCTGGAGGCGTTTCAATCCAGCCAAATCAAGACCTATGGTGGTGAGGAATGGGAAGGTAGAGGAAGCATTCTGGTTCATCATCATGGGCCTAGCTAACCCAACCATCACAGAGATGTCCGTCAAGAGCTTAGGCAACGTTTTTGAGACCTCTCTGAAGGATGTGACATCCATCCAGTACAATGACAGACAAATAAAGCTTCTTCTTCATCATACTCTTCTTCTGATGGTCACAATGATGATAGCAATGAAAATAATAATGAAGAGGATAATGATGAAAAGAGATTACAATGGGAATGGAGCTTTTCCAGCACATGGTACTGGCTCATTCTGACTCTATTAGCTTGCCTTTGCATCCCGCAGAAGTCAGGGATAGCACCTTGTCCTCACACCTTTTAGCAACATCTCCTTCAAGCCTTCAGGTGAGCTGAGCTCATCTGAAAACTCATCAGACCACTGATCCATCAGACAGAAGCCGGTACCATGCAGCAGGAAAGTGCCATAAATGAGCAGTACTTGCAGCAGAAACATATCCTGCCTATGTGATCATGAGTATGGGTGGTACCGGCTGTTTGTGGTACTCTTCCAGAGTTTTCTGCAGTAGTGTTAACTTGGTTCTGAGCTCCAGTCTCATACTCTCCCACCTCTGTCTCGTCAGCTTGGCTCCGACCTGGTTCTCTCTGTCCACCAGAGACTGTGCAGGGAACGCCTCCAGGGTGCTGAACACAGAAAGAAAACCCTCTCATCCTGTCTGTCATCTACACTCTGTAATCCTTACTCTGGGTGATCAGGGTGTCAAAGGTTCACAAGAAACAATGAGAGCAAAACGATTCAGAGGAGTTTGAGTAGCAGCTTAAGAGTTGTTCAGATCCTGGCTCAAGTTATGTGTGTGTCCATGTGTATGAGAAAGAGAGAGACAGAGAGAACTAAGAAGAACCCTGACAAAGTCCACACTGAGTGAGCACAGCCTTGCTATTGAGAAGAGGAGACACAGGCAAACCTGTCTGCCTGCAGAACAAAGGCTGTGCTCCCACTGCCCCCCTCAGTGAGCCTGAGACAGAGCTACACTTCCTCACCACATGTGAACAATACACACACCTGAGAGAAACAGGTTTCAACTATTGGAACAACAAAGAAAAGGTTTCCTTCAATGACTGGATGAGGAGAAACTACCAGTCCTACTAGGGGAGGAGCCAGACAGCTGTAGGTTAGCAGCAGCCTATAGGCTGCCTGCATTAGGATGAGAGAGGTGAGGGACAGTTAGCTGACACATGTTGATATGTTTGATGATGCTTTTCTAAGGCAAGCCATCATCGTCCACCTGTTCCACCATTCAGGACTTGGCTGGTTTGCTCTTTGTTAGGAACCTCCCTCTTAATGTTACTACCATGGGTGACCGTAACAGGAGCACAGCTCCAGAAGGTATTGCTCTCAGGACCACGCAAACGTATACACCTTGACGAGGAGACAATGCACAGAGAAGAGAAGGCATATTACGGACCACATGCAAGTTATAGCTTCCATCTAACTGATATGAATTCATGGTTATAGCATGTGAAGCATATGAGAACAGGGCTGAATTCTTTTAGAGGAGTAATACCCAGAAGTCAGAGTAACAAGATGTTTTCTGAGCCATCTATTTAGCAGTCAATTGTGTTTTTTCACATGGAATTGGATGGTCAGCAATAAACGTAATTTACAATATCTATAAAATAATTCAGTTCAGACTGACTTTCAGTGGGGCCGGTGCTGACAGTGCCACAGTAGACTGCTTCTGTCCTGGTGCTTTTATATTTTAGGTGGCACAATGAATTGAGTCATCATCTAGGTATGTGCTTATTGGCCACTGAACTATATGAAGCATCAGATGTCACCCAGGTAGGTCACAAGGGAAACGTGTGATTTAGTTCGATTTTCAGATGTCCTGAGTCTCAGTCTGTGCTGCCAATCATGACACTCCCATAACACTCCCACAATGACACACAGAAAGAGCTTGTGCTGCAAACATGAGCGCGCACACACACACACACACACAGAGAGCTGGGTTCTGTACCAGTGCACAGTGCAGTAGCGATTGTGAAAGTATATGTTTTGGAGCCGGAGGACCTGTGGGAGTCCCATCAGGAGCTTAAAAGGAACATTGAGTGTATTGCAGATAGAACATCAGAGGTTGCCTGTGTGGATTACAGAAGCCTCAAGAGACATGCTAGTTCCTCCCAGCCAGGACTGGTGAACTGAACTGACTGAGGCTTACCAGCAACATGTCCTGTTACTCTAGTTACTGGTTTACACACATGGTTCTTTCCCATTGTGAGGTTATATGATACTGAGCTGTGGAAAGTCTTTCAATGGCCTTTTCACTAGAACGTGGTTTGTTGTTGGATGGCTCGAAACCGTAATTTTACATTTTGACCACCATTAGTCAACCATGCTCAACTTGGCCAGGGCAGGACAGAGGTAGGGCCTAACGCCAATTTCCAATAGCTGATTTCATATTCATGTCACATCTAATGATGCCAAATCTGGTACACTGTTAGCGGCCACCATTATTATAGTCTGTAAGGATGCTAAAGCAAGCACTGAACCATGAGCAGAGATCTTTCTCTTTCATCAGGAAAACAAAACCACTGCCTTCATTTAGGTAGACGGACGCCACTGTGTGACATCATTTGCTATCATCAGTGTAGTTTTTCTGTAAGATTTCCTGATCCACATTTCAATTATGACATCAAGAGAAACACAAATGATGACATTACACACGATGGCATGCCAGCACGGTGTGACACACACTGGCCCCATGATAGCCTCAGCACAACAATGGAAGAAAGACCACACACCTGCATTAACTACTGCATCTACTTCCAGCTTGGTGATGTCTCCACTGTAGAGGGAGATCTTCTGGTCCAGCTTTTCATTCCTGGGGTAAAGGGGCTTTCCGGGACCATCTGATCAACACACACACACAAACAAAAACTATCAGACTACTTCAGATGACATGAAAGATTTCAGCTGAGAACAGAAACTTTGAAGAAGCAACATGAACTTGAAAGGCACTGATCCAACACCACTGAATCTAAACCTGGAGACAGACCGATAAGCACACTGCCGGCACCCTCACAGGCTGCTCAGAAAGTTGTCATTGAATAACTGACATCATGTCTCAATACAAGCAGCTTTGGTTTACATCGTATGCAGTTTGGCTTTAGAGCAAATCTCTCCATCAAAACTGCTACCCTACACTGAAGGGAGCAGATTACATATAGACTTGATACAGGAGAAGTTAGATCTGCATAAAGCCTCCATGATGCTCTGACATGGAGACTCTAAATGTGACTTCTCATCTACAGCGCTGGCACAGGTATCGCCATGATGCAGTGTGTGAAGTCTGTGACACAGGGTCCCGTTTCATATAGTGTATATAATGGTTGTTCGACAAGCTGTTAATAAAGATTCCATGTTGGCATTGTCTTACCCCATTCTTTGTGAACACCCTAAGTTACATCTCTGTTCCTTTAAAAGGGAGATGGGTGGGTCACATTCTGGAATGACAGCTGAGGAAGACATTCAGTAGAATGTTGAAACTTACTCATGTTTTTGTTTTAAACATATGTCCAGATGACCAAATTGAACTATTTTGACCTTGTTGACTAGATTATTGAGCCTTAAAAGATGTTTTGCTCTGGGAAAGAGGCCGTTGCACTTCTATCACTGAAAGGTGCCCGGGAAATACAGTCTGCTGAGTTTTGAGACGTTTGAGTTGTTTTCAATTGTTTTCATGGTTTATGGAATTTTTAAATCACTCGACCCATGGTCGGCTCCTAAAAAGAATTTCAGGGTGTAATGCTTGTAAAAATGGAAAAATACAGCCTATGGAACAACCATATTCTGGCCGTGAATTTGAATGAAGCCTGCATGACAGGTTTTTCCGCTCATACCAATTTGTAGAAAGTCCTCTGGTGGAGGTCTTCCCCTCTTTCGTAGAAACTTGTTGAATTGTTAATTTGGTTTTAGAGGTCCTGACTGTTTTGACGCCAATTCATCTGGATCCACACGACGACTCAAAGGAACTTCTTTCAAAGACACCGTTGTTTTCAACCGAAGGGCTGCCATCTTGAGAGCAGGAAGTGACGTACTGAAGAAGTAACCCGCTTTGTTCTCACTCACAAGTGACGAAAGCGCGAAAATTCAAGCTCTCCCGACGCTCATATAGATCACATTAAAAGTCCTGATATGTAAAAAACAATACGATTTTTTCCCCTGACTGAGACCACCCTACAGGACCGGGCCATATGAAGCACGACTGTCGAGTGATTGGACAATGACGTCTTTGACAGATCTAACATCTCTATACCACTGAAGACGATGGCTGCTGAGTCAGAGGACACATCCATCTTCTCCCCCTGGATAGGACGTCGGCCAAATCACCCGGATACACAACCCGCCCACAGGTTGGCCCCTCCCCCTTTACGTGACTCAGCGTGTCGCGGCTTAGTGGAGTCTATGAGAGCCTTCAGAACATCCTCTACTCCAGACTGTGCCGAACCATTTCACTGCTGTGCATTTGAGCATCAGCTTTCTCTGACAGCCACAAATCAGTGCAGCACCCTGTCTGACCACGTTCTGAGCAGCAGTTCTATCAGCA
Source organism: Regalecus glesne (assembly GCA_900302585.1). NCBI lineage: Eukaryota > Metazoa > Chordata > Actinopteri > Lampriformes > Regalecidae > Regalecus > Regalecus glesne. The sequence goes on along the minus strand of OMLC01092663.1, from coordinate 5,374 downwards.
CTTTAGAAACCGACTGAAAAGACTGTTAAAAGCTGCTCAGCTCTGTGCCCACTGACCTGGTACACTGAGGTCTGCATGACCTGCTGGTACCTGACAAGCATCAGCCTCAATCTGCCAATATCAAGTCACACATGTGGTTTGTTATTGGCAGTTTGAGACTTTGAGAAGGGCTTTGTGTGTAGTTGTGTGTGTAGTTGTGTGTGTGTTGTTGGGTTAGGGTCCAGTGGAACTGATTCACCTCTTTTTGTGATTCCCTACCTGGATTATTGAACAGCATCAAGACAGTATTGTTGAGGCCAAGTCTACCAGAATCCAAGATGAACCTGGATGGGCGTGTGTGTCTGACCTGAAGTGGGGGTCCATGTAGG
>OMLC01092639.1:0-15581 GCA_900302585.1 Regalecus glesne | reverse complement strand
ACATAGACAGACAGACAGACAGACAGACAGACAGGTGGATAGATAGATAGATAGATAGATAGATAGATAGATAGATAGATAGATAGATAGATAGATAGATAGATAGATAGATAGATAGATAGATAGATAGATAGATAGATAGATAGATAGATAGATAGATAGATAGATAGATAGATAGATAGATAGATAGATGGATGGATGGATTTACCACCCAAGTTCTTTGGTCCTTAACACCAGGTCTAAACATGATTAAATTATGGAATATCTGATAAAATAAAACCAAGTTGTACAAAGGTCTCAATACTGACCAGAGGTGAGAGTGTATCTCACTCTCACCTAAACATACTCTAAACATCCTCCTACACCTCTACCCATACACTAGGCCAATTAGAGTCAATGGCCTAGTGTATGTTCCTGAGTAATGACCAGCCACTTCACAAAAAAAGCCACTGCTGTTATCACACATAAAAGATGAATCTGTTGAACTGGATCAAAAGCATTCTGTCAACAGGTGACATCTTAAGTCTGAGCTGACTGTACCCCCCCTTGTAAACAGTACATTGATACCACACAACAATAGGCTGGGTTCATATGCAAGTTGAGTAATCAACTGCACATTCAGTGGCAATGAGCACCATTCACAAAGGATTGGGGAATGTCTTGATGCATGCTCAATAATCCAGGTCGGGAAATCACAAAAGAGGTGAATCTGTTCAGCTGGATCAGAAGTGTGTTTCAGAAACGTTTCGTCACTCACCAGGTGACTTCTTCAGTCTGAGCTGAAGGCAAACATCCCTCTGTGAATGGTGCCCATTGTCACTGAATGTGCAGTTGATCACCCAACTTGCATATGAAACCAACCTATTGTTGCGTGGTATCAAGGTACTGTTTATAAGGAGGGGGATGTTTGCCTTCAGCTCAGACTGAAGAAGTCACCTGGTGAGTGACGAAAAGTTTCTGAAACAAACTTCTGATCCAGCTGAACAGATTCACCTCTTTTGTGATTGGGGAATATTTGCAATCACGGCATTCTAACACAATGACAAATTTACTCTCAGGCCACTACCCTTGTTCAATAATGGTTTTCCCTCCACATAAATGGCCCCTTTCACCCCCCTTTCACATAGTGTTCCTGCCTTTCAAGGATGTGAACATCACCATCCTTGAATGGGTGTCCTCTAGCCTGTAGATGGTTGTAGACCACAGAGTCCTGGCCTGACGTGTTGGCTCTCCTGTGTTGCTGGCGATTGGCCTGCGTCTGTTTTGTCTCCCCGATGCACAAGTCACTGCAGTCCTCCTGGGATTTAGCAGCGAACACTACATTACTCTGTTTGTGCCGGGGGACCAGATACTTGGGGTGGACCAACTGTTCTGACACTCCCACCACATACAGAATCAGTACCGGTCCACGCTTTAGCTCCTCTCCCTACACTTAGCTGGAGTTCGGTTTGGGACGCTTCCTGGCTTTGACAAACGCCCAGTTAGGGTAACCACACTTAACCAGGGCCTGTTTAATATGGGACTTCTCTTCCTCCCCGGCCACTGAGTCAGTGGGGACGTTGTCGGCCTGGTGGTACGGACTCCTGATGACTCCCAGTTTATGCTCCAGAGGGTGGTGGGAGTCAAACGGTAAATACTGGTCCGTATGTGTGGGTTTGCGGTACACACTAACATTCAACTGCCCCCCCCGCACCAACCTTCATCTTACAGTCCAGGAAAGCCAACACGTCATCTTTTGCATCCTCCCTTGTGAATTTGATGTGGGCGTCCACTGAGTTAATGTGTTCAGTGAACTTTGGTACGTCCTGGGATTTAATTCTAACCCAGAAACCTGAACCAGTAACTAGGCGGATTCCTTGGATGTGAAGCTAGAGCCCTCCTCTCTATGTCCTTCATATACAAGTTGGCCACTATAGGAGAAACAGGGAACCCATAGCACACCCATGCTTCTGCCTGTAGTATTGCCCCTGATATTTTAAGTATGTAGACTGAAGGCATAGTTTCAGCAGCAGACACACTAGGTCAGGATTAAGGGTGGTCCTGTCTCTGAGGGAGAGGTCGTCCTGTAATTTCTTACGGACAACCTCAACTGTCTCATCAACAGGGACACACGTGAAGAGAGACGTAACATCAATAGAGACCATAGTTTCATCATCCGCCATGTTAATATCTCTCACCTTCTCAATAAAGTCCATGGTGTTCTGAATATGGTGGTTATTGCTGCCTAACCAATGGGTTGAGAACAATAGCCAAAAACTTAGAGATATTGTAGGTGACTGAGTTAATCATGGATACAATCGGTGTCAAAGGCACATCCGGTTTATGTATCTTGGGTAACCCATACAGACTAGGTGTAGCTTCCCCTGGGTACAGTCTGCAGAACAAAGATATGTTGATAGCCTTGTGCTGTTCTAACTGTTTAAGACAATCCACCAATTTTTATCTTTTTTAGCTACAGCTTGGATCTTTCACAAAAGGGGTGAATCGATTCAACTGGATCAGAAGTTTATCCAGAAATATTTCATCACTCAAACAGGTAGCCTGTAGATGGATGTAGACCACAGAGTCCCCCTAATGTAAATCGGGTAGACCAAACAGACGCTAGCCAAAAGGACGGTATACCATAGGAGAGCCAACACGTCAGGCCAGGACTCTGTGGTCTGCACCCATCTACAGGCTAGTGGCCACTCATTCAAGGATGATGATGTTGACATCCTTGATGGGGAGGAATGCTGGTTTGAAAGGGGGTTGATGGAGGCCATTTATGTAAAGAGGTAATGACCATCGTTGAACAGGGGTGGTGGCCTGAGAGGACCAAGAGTTGGTGTCTTACAATACTGTGTTTGCAAATATTCCCCAATCCTTCGTGAATGGTGCTCCATGTCACTAAATGTGCAGTTAATGAGCTAACTTGCATATGAACCCGGCCTATTGTTGTGTGGCATCAAGGTACCGTTTATAACGGGGGGATGTTTGTTTTCAGCTCAGACTGAAAACGTCGCATGTTTGAGTGATGAAACGTTTCTTAACAAACTTCTGATCCAGTTGAACCGATTCACCTCTTTTTGTGATTTCCCTTACCTGGATTATTGAGCATACATCAAGACACTGCTGTTATTTTTTTTAAAGTTGGAAAAACGTATCACTGAACTCACTCATCCACGTACAAAATACTGTTTGATTGAATCCAATGTTGAGATTATTTTAAAAAATCACCAGAATTGATTAATAAACAGTTTTGCATGCTTAAGTAGGTAGATAGGTGGATAGGAGAAGCTCATGGGTTGATCACAATAAAAAAAAATTGACCGTCGTCTCTTCACTTCCAAACAAATCTATCAAACGCCTTCATGTGTTTAAATGGCCATCATCATCCAAACATCTTGTTGTCTCAGACCTTTACATATTGAAGTTCTATGAGGACACAGTATCAGTCTGGAGAGGTCGCAAAGACCATATCAACGACAAGAGACTGTCCCCCGCACTGGAGGAACCTATCAATTGAATGATGATCTAAATGGTATTTCCTACACATTTGATGAGCACTGGCTCACATCCCTCACCCATTCCAGGCACAACACACAGCTAAATGCATACTCTGCCAGCCCCTCTCCCCTCCTCATTAACCCCCCACCCACACTAAATATCTGTATTGAGGACGTATGGCAGCCTTCCAGAGACAGATGACCAGGAAGGCACCAGGCCCGGATAAGATATCACCCTCCTGTCTGAAACTCTGTGCTGACCAGCTGGCCTCTATTTTCCAGTGGTGGGCTGTCAGGGCCAGCAAGGCCTTCTCTGCTGGTCTAAACACGATCAGAATCCCTGACTTGTGTTAAAAAAAATCCCATAAATATGTATTAATTAGTCTTTTAATTTCACTGCTTTTCTCTTGGTTACACTGCTTCCAGTAGTGTATGTTTATGTTAGAGCTTTTATCCAATTATATTTCAGCCATCATATGTTACCAGGGTCAATGAAATCTGCCTTGAGGCTTTCAGAATCAACATCGTGGGCACCTGTAGCTTAAAATAAACTGTGGTGAAACTGTTGCATTAATTGTTGCTACACCACGGCCATCTAGCAGGCATACAATAATGTCGGTATTTTCACATCCTTTGATTTGATGGTCAGAGCTAGCAAACTGCACCTGCACAAGTTCAAAATTATTTGTGTAGATTTGATGGCTGTTTTTTTCAACCTGCAATGGCTGATGGAGAGGAAGAAATTTATTTGGGCCCAGGTATACTTTCTACAAAGGAATTTTTTAAACAGACTTTTCAAGAAAAGCTGGACATCATGAAGAAAGGTTGGCCAACCCCGATGCAAGCCTGTCTCAGCCAGGGAAATGGTTCATCTGACAGTTTCAATTCGGTAACTATAAGTGTTAGTTTACTGCTTCTGAGGACCACTGACATCATAATGATGGTATTAAGAGGTGGATTAATTCAGGTAAGACACCACTGAAGGCTTAGGTGTGAAAAAAAGGCCCGCCAGTGCTATTTTCCCACTGATCTTCAACAGATCACTGGAGCTATATGAAGTCCCTTCCTGTTTTAAGAGCTCGACTATCATCCCGATCACCCCAAAAAACATATTACAGGATTAAATGACTACAGGCCCATTGTCCTAACATATGTGGCCATGGAATCCTTCGAGAGACTGGTGTTGGCCTACTTGAAGAAAATCACAGGCCCCCTGCGTGACCCCCTGCAGTTTGCCAACCAAGCAAACAGGTCAGCGGAGGATGCAGTCAACATAGGATTGTGTCATATCTTCCAACACCTCAACTCCCCAGGGACATACACAGGAGTTGTATTTTTTGACTTCAGTTTAATATTCAACAGCATTGTCCCAGATATCCTCCACTCCAAACTCAACCGGCTCACGTTACCAGCACCCATCCACCCCCTAGAGCCCCCTAGGGACATGTGCTTTCCCCTCTAGTTTTCTCCCTCAACACAAATTACTGCACCTCAGGACACGAATATGTCAAACTCCTGGAATGCAGATGACACAACCATCATTGGTCTTGTCCGGAATAGTGACAAAACTGCATACACACGGTAAGTTGAACAGCTTGCCTTCTGGTACAACCACAACAATCTGGAGCTGAACACACTCAAAACTGTGGAGCTGAAAGTGGACTTCAGGAGGAGCCGTCCAACATTGTCCCTCTCACCATTCTCAACAGCATGGCATCAACAGTGAAAACTTACAAATTTCTAGGCTTCAGAGTCTGAGTGGGCATCCAACATCGACAAAATCATGAAAAAGGCTCAGCAGATAAAGTACCCTCTTTGTCAAGTCGGGAAGTTCAACCTACATCAGAAACTGCTGATTCAGTTCTACACTTGAGTAATCTAGTCTGTCTCCTCTTCATCTATGACTGTCTGGTTTGGATCAGCCTCTGAAGAGGACCGGGACAGATTTCAATGACAACATGGGTCTGCATAGAAAATCATTGGTGCCAACATGCCTTCCATTCAATACTTATGCATCTCCAGAGTCCGAAAATGAGCATGAAACATCACTGCAGATCCATTGTACCCTGCTGACAACCTTTTTCACTCCTCCCCTCTGGTAGGCACTACAGATCACTAGATGCCAATACATGTTAATGAACATTTAGAATGCAGATCTAGCTACTTGGCTAAATTTCATCAGATGAAGATTGTGTGAAGTGTCCTCAGACACCAAACCCCCAACTATTCAAGCATTGAGATGGAGTGGTGACCGGTCCAGGGAGTCCCTCTACCCATCCCCCAATGAGCGATGGGATAGGTTCCAGCAATACCCCATGACCCGGCCCTGGACAAGCTACAAATAATGGAGGGATTGGCTGGGTGGATGATGAATAAATAAAATAAAATAAAGATTCCCTTTTCAGCCCCGCAAGGGGAAATTTGGATTTCTCTGCATTTTTAACCCAGCCTATATTGTATAGGAGCAGTGAGCTGCCAACATATGGCGCTCAGGGAGCAGTTCGGTGTCTTGCTCAAGTACACCTCGACATACTATATGCAGGACCGGGGATCAACCCTGCAACCGTACGATTGCCAGACGACCGCTCTACCTACTGAGCTATGCCGCCCCATTTGAACTTTGAATAGATGGTAGTAACTCAGTGTTGCATGGGCCCATTACATATATTCTAACATAAACAGGACATAAACAGGACAGGCGAATGATCCTTCAAAATTGATTCTTTAAAAAAATATTTGGGGGCGCATTTTCTGTCTTTATTTCATAAGACAGTCGAGAGAGAGACAAGAAAGATAGGGGAGAGAGGGAGCAGAGGACATAGAGCAAAGGGTGCGCTCCGCCAGGTGACTCACTGGGGTGCCGTGTGATGCTTTAAATTTAATGAGAAAATGATCTGATACAGAAGGTTGGTGAGGTATTCATTTCAGAAACAGATATCCCTTCAGATAAAACCATATAAAGGCTACTACCACTGCAATGGTTCGACTCCTGAAAAAAATTGGACTAAACCCAAAAGTATCAGGAAGCACCAGAAATGCTTTACTTAGATGATCATCAAATGAATATTGAAATTACTAAATATTTGACGTAATCAGAATGAGTAATAACATCTGCAATAAATTCACAAAATTCCTCAAGAAATATTGAGTGAGGGCCAGGAGGTCAATGGAGTATAACAATCTGGACTGAGCAGAGGGTATTAGTGGCTGAGAGAGTTTGATTTGAGTGAGAACCTCAAAAGATTAGAAATTAACCTTCAAGTTTAGAGGTTAAAATGATAAATTTTGAATTATCAACAACTGATAGTGAAGAGTATTTACTTTAAAGGTTAGGGCTAAATATCTAGGTTGGTGGATAGATAGATAGATAGATAGATAGATAGATCGATAGATAGATAGATAGATAGATAGATAGATAGATAGATAGATAGATAGATAGATAGATAGATAGATAGATGGATGGATGGATGGATGGATGGATGGATGGATGGATGGATGGATGGATGGATGGATGGATGGATGGATGGATGGATGGATGGCTACCTGATGTCAACAAAACAAGCAACAGAAAAACAGCAGAACACCAGAACAAATGCCAATTCAAAGCAGGAAAATATGTAGCAATCAAAGCCTGGTATTAAAACTATTAATGACTTCAGCATCGACCATGTTTTATTTGGAATTGTCTGAAGTGTTTAGTGGATTTGTATTGGTCTGGTTGCTTGACTGACTCTGCCCACTTTCCTATTTTGATTTTCCATGGCATCACATCAGTATGGCGAGGCAACACGTACAGTTATTTACCTTCTTTAAATGTCAGCCACTCAGCAACGGCTAACAATGATTTCTGGTTTAATTATGCTCCAGCAAAGCTGAAATATTACACACGTCCCTTTCGAATAGCGGCAGTGGTTGAGATAGACCTGGTTGAAGTGACTACATCGATACACTTGAACTACCTGATCCAATCTATAGCCCGCTGTTTAATTTCTCAGGGTGCAGTCAAGGCCCATCAGTGAGTGATGCAATCCAAAGGATTAAATGGATTTTGGCTTTCAACTTGTGTTTGTGAACCGGTTCTGAATGATTTCAGGACAGATAGCTGCAGCTGCCTGAGTGCTGCTACAGAATAAGTCAAAGTGGATTAGGAGAAGGACGGAATAATGTTTGACAAAAAAAGTATTGTATTATCGGCTGTGGAATTGAATAGTAATAAAGTCCGTCTGAATGAATCTCTATTCTGACTTTGATCAAGAGAGTCTGTGTCTGAAATATGGAGTTTACCACACTTGGAGAGGACGATGTGTCTGACTCCATACTGTAGATGAAATATTAATTTTGGCTGATTAATTATGAGAAAACCGGGAAGCTGTGGTAGCTTGGCGGTAGAGCATGCGTGTCAGGAGATGACTAGCCAGGCATTGTGGGGTTGATCTCGTCTTGGGGCATTGATCCCTCACGCTCCATCTGTCCGTGTCCACCCACACAACGCGGAGACTAATTGTGAAACATGAAAAGCCAGCCTTTTTATCAGAAAACTGTTAATGCTATCGTGGTCAGACAGTTCACAAACACATGTATCTCTTTCTGGGTTTTAGGATTTCACGAGGGTGTTTTCTATGTCTGTATAACAAGGACATCACTCAGCTGCAGGGCAAAAATATGAATAATGAACAATTACGGGCTGAGCAGGCAGTGACTTCCCCCACTTAGAAATGTTTCATCTGTTTTACCCGGACAGGAACAGGGGACACGCAGCCACAGCTAAGGTGATTGAAGTGCACTCTCTTGCTCGGAAATTTCATTTGAATAACTCAATTTCTTGAATAATGGATGTTCTGAAAGTCCGTCATACTATTTGACCACAGTTGAAATTGCTGATTCCCACAAAACTATAGATGATCACACCTTGTATCAATCCCTTAGATTGAGGCCACTGTATCAGACACTGCATTGTACTGTAAATCATATTCCTGAATATGGAAGGCGGATATCCTATTGAAAAACATGGTTCGCAGTGCTTTACGAGATGGTCAAATGAAAGCTGGCTACAGAGGTGAGGCTCCACCTAAATCAAATTAAGCTTAAATGGAAAGTAGGTGCAGAGATATCTGCAACCTCAAGTGTGTCAAAGTCAATATGTTTGTCAGATTGCCCCTGAACAGAGTAAGCCTGCTCCATAAATGATTCCTTGTTCCATATAATGAAGACTCTTTCGACTGGCTCTTGCTGCCGGCTGTGACTTTGCCTGAGAGCATATTCTCTCTTGTTCTAACCCATTGTGACTGAATGACTGTGGAATAGGAACAGGCTCGCAACCCGACTTACAATTATAGCTTGGCTATTTCTGTCGGTACACAAGAGGTTGTCTCTCCCTGTGTTTCTGCTTGACTGATCTGAAGACAAACTCTGTATTTGTTAACTCATTCACGATGAGGCTTTTGTTTTGTTTCTCCGAAGAGGAATTTTTTCTTTTTTTTTGGGGGGGGGGGGGGACAGAGGAAGAAACGTCACTCCCTCCTATCTGTTCAGCTAAAAGAGTAATGAAATGACAGATTTAAGCCCTCACTGTAGTTTTCACCACAAGTCCCGAGAATGAATGGCGTTCTCTTTCAACAATTAATCATGAAACGAATTTACAATTCCTTTATCTGTTTTTTTTTGGGGGGGAGGTTGTACTTTCAAAAAAATCTTTCATGAAAGTCATCAATAGTACCAAATGTAGTGTTGACACTAATGCTCAAAATGTCAAAGAAAATGAACTTGCAATCTGTCTTTTTGTCGGCCTTAATTGAAATCCATCCATCCATCCTTTGTCAACCGCTTATCCCAAATCAGGTCTGGAGTTAGTGGCTCAAGGCCACCACAGCCAGCTTTCTGGGGGGATTGAACCACCTATCTTCCTATTCCTAGATGACCATCCTACACCCTGAGCTATGCCACACCCACTCATCATTGAGAATATATTGTATTTGAAATCTTTTCTCTCTCTATTTCACTCTTTTCCAGTTGTCATTGGACATTTTCTAATAAGTGCACTCCGAGTAATTAAGTGGTACTTTTGTCCTCTGCCCGTTGGATATGGAGAATGAATGTGAAATACCAAATTACAGCTCTTTCAATTATAATTGCTCATTCCTACTAATGTAACAACCCTTAGTTGTTTTTCGTGAGGAGCTCTATGCTAATGTAACAGTAGCTGGAGTGTGGAAAGTAAGCTTGACTTGACTTGATCAGACATAAAAGGAGGCACAACCCCCCCCCATTGGCAATGGGATGATAGGTTGATATGCCAATCATCTATTCATTGCTTGTAGGTCAGAACTTTGAAACACTGCCAGTTTCAATTAGCATGATAGTATAATTGGAATTGGAGGAATGGACTTTCATGGCTCTGCATTTCATTTCCGGCTGAATACGTACAGGGAAACCGTGCTCCTACAGCAATGAGAGGAATTGCTAAATTATTTTAAAAAGAGGCCAAAAAAAGAGACAAATTTCTCTCACACATTTGAACACATCTTGGTGCCCTTGCATTGACTGTTAAGGTTGGTTGTCTCTGGGCTCAAACACACAACTCAGGAGAGAGACAGTGACAGGGCCTTTAATAAACACAGTTCAAAGATCATTAGGATACACCAGTCTGGCCATCAGTGATGAACAAAATACAAAATATTTGTTAAAGAAACAAGGTCAGGATCAAACAGGGTTCAGGAGTCAAGGTAACCATCAAATGTGAGAGGCAGCCAAGATGGGACTGTGCTCCGGTACTGGGAATTCATTGGGCTGATCTGGCCTGGACTGTCGAGAGGGCCAGGGTTCTGATAGGTTCCTGGATGAAACCCAGATGGACTTCTGGTGTCCTTGCTGCGCCATGCTTGAACAAGAATCTCACTGAATAAAATGGAAGGAGTCTGTGTGAATGCATGTATGTATGCGTGTCTGTCCTTGAATTTTCCTGACCACTGTTCCTCTGACTGACCTCACACTTGTCAGGTGTGTTGCTGAGGACCTGACAAAGTGTAATGTTGAGTTGTGAAGTTTGGATGAGCGGTTGCCAAGAAAATCAAAGGAAAAAACAGCAACATATGTGCGTATAAACCCCTCACATCTGCCGAGCCACTGTGGCAGGACATGAACCCACTATGCCCGACCTCCAGACAGCACTGGTTTTGTAGCTGAGAGCAAGGCCATGTAAATAAAAATGAAATGTATAGTCCAGTGAATCATTTTTGTATAGCACTTTTCTAGTCTATGGGGGGGCATGGCTCAGTGGGTAGAGCGGTCGTCTGGTGATCAGAAGGTTGCAGGTTCGATCCCCGCACCTGCAGAGAAGCGTGTGGAGGTGTCCTTGAGCAAGACACTGTTCCCCTAAATGCTCTGACCTGTGATAGACTGGTGACCTATACAGGGTGTACCCCGCCTTTCACCCAATGAGAACGGAGATAGACTCCAGTTCCCCCGCGACCGACCCCATTTTGAATAAGTGGTTGACAATAGAAGGATGGATGGACTTTTCTAGTCCAGTGACCACCCAGAGGCTGCCATGCAAGTCAGCAACCTGCTCATGAGGAGCATTTAGGGGGTCAGTGTCTTACTCAAGGACACTTTGACATGCTTTCTGAAGGAGCTGGGAATCAAACCAGCAACCTTCCAATTACTAGTCAACCAAATCTACCCCCTGAGCCAAGCTGCCTTACAGCTAAATATAGTCACGTCCATGCTCTAATAATCATGTGAATGAAAGTAAATGTCCAAAGAAGGACAACGATAACCTTCAAAGTGCCAAAAGACTCCAAGTCTTCTGTAGTTATGCATGTGAAAGTGTGTCAGTATGTGTGGCTGGATAGGCTGTCTTCCTGTCTTCAGCTCAGTGGCTTCCAGGATAGCTTTGAAACTTCCCTCATCTCTGACACGCATTAAGAGGGTGCAGGAAATGAATCAGTACACGGATCAATTAACGAGTGGATCAATCGATAATCAGCCGAGCACCCTCCAGCACCATCCTGACTGGATGCAAATAACCACGAGCTTTATCTTGATGTGGTGCAGATGAAGGTCATGTGTTGTAAATTCTAATCCATAACAACAGTTCTTCAAAAGGAATTAAATTAACCTTGTGTATAAGCTCGTTGGGCGAACTGACTCTGATGTCAACTGGAGAGGTATAGTTTTCATGTTCCATTAGTAATTTATGTGCGAAAAGGATGATGATGAAAATTATTCCTTTGATGTTTAATTCCCGCTCCGAGACGAGCCCAGCGCACGGGATAGTCCAACCTCGGCACTTGTGGCTAGCAAATGGTGGAGTTGTATCTAACCAGTGGCAAATGGCTCTATTTACCGAGCTCACACAATCGTAAAGTCATACAGTCCTACACGGCTCGTGCACTCACTTACTGCATCCACACACACACACACACACACACACACACATATGCATGTGCACACTCCAACTGGTCCACAAAAAAGACCGAAACCTGCTAAAACAAACATGAACAAATCAATATTTGTGTTCACAGACACAGGTGTACACATACTCATGCAAACACCGAACCTACACCTGCATCCACAGAGTCAACATGCCTGCTACCCAGGGTGGTGCTAATTCCCAAACACGCGTGTGCATGTTCAAGTGCAAACGCACACCTCAAAACCTCAACTCAGTGGCCATTTTCAGGGTGAATCAGAGCAATCTGCTCATGTTAATTATGGTGTGCTGCACGAGAATCATGCTAGCACTTTAATCAAGACCTCATACGGAGGGGTGCCGGGATGGAGGGGAGCGCCACATGTGCACTTAATAGGAAGGCAAGAATTTGCAAATTCATGATCCTTGAATGTAGCACGTTGCTCCCGTGAGGTTCATTGTCTTTTTCTCTTTTTAACCCGAGCTGTAGTTGGAGGGAAATTTAAGCGGCCCTTGTCTCGAGGGGATGAAATAGGGAAATGTATCATGCTGTCAGTTGTGTTCAGTGGCACATATAGAACATTGTGGCACAGCTGCTCAACTTACTTCAGACCAGAGTCTCCATAAATAAAACAAGGAGTAGGCCATGGCTATAGTATGTCCCATTTTGTATGTGTTCATCTTCAAACGACCACTGCTTGGTTAGCCACGGAACAGGAAAAGACATCTCTGTGGGAATTATTCACATTAATAAGGGGAGAGCAAGGAATGTATGAATCTGATAAACAGGAAAATTGTGACCCGTGTGAAGAAGTCCAATCGTTTGATTTTTGTCAGTGTTTTGTCATTAGTGGAAAAGCTTAATGCATCATTTCCCTGCATATCTTCATATGCTGGAAGAGATGTGGTGAGTAAAGGCCGCTCCCGGGGCCATGCGGTGTATTGAGGCACAAATTTGGCACAAAATGTTGTTCAAGAGGCGGCGTAGCTTGGGAGGAAGGGCAGTCACCTAGTGATCCGGTGGTTTGAAAGTGTGCCGAGGTGTCCTTGAGCAAGACACTGAGCGGCTAACTGCTCCCCGAGCACCACACTAGGGTCCCATCACTGATCCTATACAACATATGGGTTAAATCCAGAGGATGAATACCACAGACCTTGGTCATGTGGCAGTAAGACACTTTCCCTTTCAAATGTCTACATGGCTCTCACAGCCCTCATGGTTGATCCAAAAGACTTATCACCACCAGGCGCTTGGAGAGGAACGGAATTTCTTAACTTGTTAAGCAATGAAAATCATCCTTGCATGTTAAGTGTCTCATGTGAAAAGGCAGCTTCAGATTTAAATGAGGGTGTTTTGGCAATCTGCAGAGCGTGACACATCTCTGGGAGAAAATGGGATTTTTTTTCCAGGGAATTATCTTGCAAAGTTTTTTTTAAGTGCTGTACAGATAAAGTTCATCAAAATGAAATGATTAAAAAATTAAAGTGAAACTTGCTCGATGGCGATTCAGACTGGATACCAACAGACGTGCTGTGGCATTAAATGATGCATTTTGGTCTGAATATCTTTTTAGTCTTTCTGTTTGGCTTTTATTGCTTTTGTAAGTAATTAACTCTATCTTAGATGGAAAAGCTTTGGGGAAATGATCTTTAGAAGACAAACCTTGTCACTCCAATGAATGCTCCTTTGAGAGTCAGACAGGCCTTGCTGGCACCAAGTGGACTTGACGATGTGACGAGCTACCTCTGAGGTCTATAGCAGGTTGACCTCCATGCTTTCATGGAATACGACGGTGGTTTTGAGTCCTGCTTACATATGATTGTGGCCTGGGCTGAAATTGAATCCTACATGGAAATCAAGTAATATTGGAGGTAGAATGTCCCCATATGGAAATCATGGATGTAATTCTCATGCTAATGGGGCTATATTTCATTTGCATGTCATTTGCATTACTAGGAAAATGTTCTTATCTGGCATCATACGTGTCTTTTCTCATTAGTTGATTGATTGAAAGATTCATTGGTTCATTATTTGCTTGTGTAGCGTGCCTCTCCATGAAAGTTAAGCTCACATCATCGTGTTATAAAGACATTTCATTTGAGAAATGTCAGGCCTCAGGTAAGGGCTGACGATTCTGCAAGCAGACTAGCTAAACACAAAGTCCGTACCTTTATGATGTCCATCCATCCATCCATCCATCCATCCATCCATCCATCCATCCATCAACAACCGCTTATCTGAAATTCGGTCGCGGGGGGAACTGGAGCCTATCTCCGTTCTCATTGGGTGAGAGGCAGGGTACACCCTGTATAGGTCACCAGTCTATCACAGGGCAGAGCAGTTAGGGGAACAGTGTCTTGCTCAAGGACACCTCGACATGCTTCTCTGCAGGTGCGGGGATTAAACCTGCAACCTTCCGATCACCAGGTGACCGCTCTACTCACTGAGCCATGCCGCCCCCCTTTATGATATATATCAGATTATTTTATCACTTCAACGATGCCATCTCAAATCTGTCCCTCCCCGTTCCAGAAATAAGCCCTCTGTTTGTACATTATATCTTTTCAGGACTTACTAAGATGCAAATCATACCACTCCTTTGTTTAACCAGTCCAGAGGCAGACAATCAAATAGATGAGATAAACGAAACAGCTGTATTTTCGGGATTATCTAGGAAAACACTCGGAGATTAACAAGCTTGGCCGTGTCTTCTGGGGAATTGAGTTCAGATTGGTCTTTTTTGAGGGGGTCCATGAGAGTGAATATCAGTCATCTAACTCCTGGTAAATATTGATAGCTGCTGAACAGTAATGAAGTAGAGAGAGCACACGGGTGGACACAGTATCTCTATCTCTTTCAACAGGCCTAGCAGGGTACCCATCGATCATTCGGATTGTCATCGACCAAAATAGCACTGCAGAGGTACAGTATTCCCAAAAGTTTGCCTATTACTTCAGCTACCACATTACTGCTGCAGTACAGTATCCATCTCTGTGCTCCATAGCAAGTCCTAACAGTGGCCACGAATATAGACTCCTATATATAGTGCTTTACTATGCTGTGCACTTACATGAACATAGCAGTGCATAAAAAAATAAAATGTCATCAGCTTTAAAGTCGCATAGTCGTCAAAGTGGATGACTCTCAAACAAGGGCCCATCTATCAAATACAGCACAGGGGACATTATTTTCCCTTGATGGACCCCTTTTATCCCTTTAATATGCAAAGTTACACACTTCAAACGTCACCACTTTCTCTTCTCCATAAGGAATGAGTTGAATGTGCAAAGTGTACTGCACCTTGTAACATATTTGCATTTCTCTTTTCTTTTCAGTTTATAACTCTCGCTTTCCGCCCACATCAAACTATATCGGAACACAGTTTTACTGCAATATTAATTGCCTGTTTAACGGAAGCACCGCACCATCATCACATTTCAAATGGATAGAATAATGACTTATTAATGGAAAAAAGTCGAGGATTACACCTTTGAGGAAAGAATATCAGAGAAATTCACGAATAACATAACTGTGGTATTCATTGTAGAAGGGGTCATTTAAATGGAACGGTGCACTATAGCGATATAATAGAATATACCATTCAGGCTTCATGTCACATCATGTGAGCCACTTCCATTATATATAGATATATGGATGGAAAGATCAGTTTCCTTCAGGGGATATA
>OMLC01092465.1:0-11434 GCA_900302585.1 Regalecus glesne | reverse complement strand
CAACAGGAAGGAGGAAGTGGTAGCATGTGTCTCCTCCAAGTCACATGACCACTAGCCCTCACTAGTCCACACATCATGGTCTGGTGGGGAAAGCACAGTGCTTGGCCGTCAGAGGAGAATGAAGCAGAGTACTTTCCCTTCACTTAACCAAGAGGCCTGGACCACCCAGAGGGGGACACTAGTGAACCCAGAATACTTTATCCAACCTAACCCCTATACCCATGTGAGGCTTAGCCAATTATGACCCACTAACTATGGACCTCTGGCTGTGGTTGGAGACGGTGCAGCTGGGATTCAAACACCCGACTGTATGACACAGTACATAGGTGTCTTAACCCCCTGCACCACCAGAGGCCCCCAATGGACTTGATCTTATGTAGCGTAGTGTATGTACCTGCTAGGTAAGTGTACTGCAGGCCGGTGTGTGCCTGTAGGGGAAGCACCTTGTTCATGTTTCTGTCTGTGTGTGTGTGTGTGTGTGTGTGTGTGTGCATGGGTGGTTGTACATACTCTAAGAAGCAGATCCGTGGTAATGCACATGTGTGTGAGTGTGCGATGTTGCTAGGTGGAAAGCTCTATAGTTAGCTTCCTTCTGCCCTGCCTGTGGGTAACCATGGGGACAGGAGCTAACTGTCACAGTGTGCGTGTGTGAGACTGAAGACGTGGCTGTGTAACCATCAGGATCTGAGAAGACGAAGGGATGAGGAGCACAATGCAGTCAGCCGTTCGTTCTCTAGCTGTTATCCAGCTTGTCCCTCAGTCTGCAGTGTGTCTCTCTGTGTCTCTCTCCTTGGCTCCATCCACGTCCTTCCCCCTGGCTGGACAGACAGATCTGTGTTCGCTCTCTCAGACTGGAAGAAGGGATGAGGTGTGAGCGAGGAGAGGGATGGACTCTGTGAAAGGTGACTTTTTCATGGTAGAAGTACGACTCTGGGATTTGGTTGTCGTCCAGCTGTCTTCAGTCTGTGTGTGAGAGATGGAGAGGACCAGGCACAGGACCGGATGGAAAGGCTTTGTGCATGCATGCCTGATTTGTGCATGTCTTTGCTAGTCTCTGTGTGGGAGTGCTGAACCACCCCTGTGTGTTTGTGCAGAGGTGATGGACAGCTGGAGATGGTGTTCCACTGAGGGAATGGTAATAAGCCACCTTGCTGTTGTGGATGTGGTTATGGTTGTGGATGTCAGTTTTCTGGTGGTGCTCACTGTCTGTGACGAGCTGGCTTCCCCACCAACTCAGAAGAGGTGGTACGTGGATCAGCACAGTCATCTGTCTGGACTGTGTGTTGAGCCAAATCAAATACTTGTCTTTAAAGGTTTCAGTAGTAAAGACTCACTTCATGTTATGACTCTAAATAGGGGGCTGTGGTAGCTCAGGGTTAGAGCGCGTCCTTCAGGAGCTGACGAGCCAGGGTGTTTCTCCACCTTCACACAGTCAGAACCGGGATAGGCTTCCGCATGACACTGAGACCTGACTCCCAATAAGCGGTTGACGATGGATAGATAGATAGATGCATTGGTGAATGGATGGATGGCTGGCTGGATGGGTAGGTTCCATCCGTTATTTATTCTGCCTCCTAAAGTGCTGAAGCAAGCAGAACAGTTCTGTACTTTTTTTATTCTGAAATTATTTGAACAAAGTGTACAGCAAATTAGTGTAGACCAAGCACCACGCCTGTGCGGAGTTGTTCTTCACACAGGCTTGCATGGTTGTTAGTATTTGACCGACTCCTCTACTCGTGTCCGTGTCTGTCTCTCGGCAGTTGGCTCTGCCTTGTGAAAAGTCTGTATTATGTGATCTCCTCCGGCACAGAGCCAGGGCAGCTCCATGTTTTGGCTCTCAGTCCTCAGTCTGCTGTGCTGCACCTCTGCCAGCAGACTACTACTGTCAGGGTCATGATAACCAAAGCCAAGTCCCTCCTTAGGTCTCTGTGTGAGTCATGCAGCTTTGCCAGTATCACTGGCTACTAACCAGCCATCTTCCGGGATCCCTGCTGGCATCTGCATGGCTTGAGAGCCAGTACATTTTCAAAAGACGCTCGGTGCATTGGTGTGGTTAAACTGAATGGAAAGAGTGCCAGGCCCGGGCCTGGTTCTGTCGGACCTTGTTGTCGTGTTCTCATAGTCTCTGTCTCGGTGCGCTTTGCTTTGCCCAGCAGGACACAAAGTTCACTAACAAGTTATGCTACATGCCGTGAAGCTTCATGCAAACCATATTCATGTTGGATCAGCAGAAACCACACGGGAGCCCTGGTGTTGTTCTGCTGGTAAAAACCTGGTACAAGACATGACCCTCCTCTGCTGGTGAACATACAAGCAGCATGAACACGGCCTGTGTTTGTACACCATCGCTTTGGAGAACAGCACTTCCTTTTGCATTTTTGGGCCATGGTAGCTCAGTGGTAGAGTGTGTGCTTTGGTAATTGATGAGCCAGATGTTGTGGGTTCAAACCCATCACAGGGCGCCAGGAAGGGCATCTGGCCTTAATCCCTCAAGCTCCATCTCATTTTGTGTCCGTCCCCATAAGATGTGGACTAATAGTGACAGGTAAAAATGGATCTCACTGTATGTTACATGTGAACAGAACACAATCTCATGACCTGTAGAAACATCTGGAAAGCTCAGAAGAGGCAAAGTTCAGTCGTGATCAGCCACTGGCAGGCGGATGAACAGGCTGATGTGACTCGCACAGCTGACTCGTACCTCTCTGGCCAACACGTTGTGTCCTTACTTGCTTTTTTTCATCCCTCTTCTTTTCTTTGTCTTCCAGTTCTACCTTCAGGACACCAAGAGCAGCAATGGGACCTTCATCAACAGCCAGAGGTTGAGCCGCGGCTCGGAGGAGAGCCCACCCTGCGAGGTCCTCTCTGGTGACATCATCCAGTTTGGTGTTGATGTCACAGAGAACACACGCAAAGGTGAGACACACCACATGTACATGTAAGTGCACAACATGGTGGAAGCAACAGTTGGATACCACACATGCACACACACACACACACACACACAGTTTAACTCAATGTTGGCATTGACAAATCCACAAGGCTGTAAACTCTGCACACCCCTTACACTGTTCAAGAGAAGTACTTCTGCTCTCAGGGTGAGGGATGGACTGGTGTAAGACCCCTGATAAGCCATTTGGCACTTTGGTCCACTGGGACTGTCCACTTTTCAGCTCTTGTCAAGTAAAACAGAAGTAAGGTGTTCCCATAACCAAGGTCCAGCCAGCCAGTCAGTGTCTTTTTGAGTTCGATTAAAGTCGGTGAAGTTATGAAGCTGTGCTGGAGCCAGACGGGTCATAATATCAATGGCAACAGATGAAATATGCAGCATGTTTTAAACCATACATGTCTCGTCTCTCATCCTCACAAGTGTAAAGTTTTTTTGGTGTTTAATGACTTGCAAAGTCTGTAGAAAAACTACAGTTTATTCTGTCCTTAAGAAACTTTTCAATACATGCAACAAAAACCCCTCCAGGGTAGATGCCCTGTCTGGCAGAATTACTCTGATACCTTGGAATCCTTCACACAGGAGTTCTGTTGTGACTGTTTAGGCTGAGTAAAACTCCAAGTTTTTTTTATTACCCTCTTAATCAATGAACACATATCCAACAAACATGCTAAGCTAAAGCAGCATCTAGACCAGAGAGAAACGGGGAAGAAGTGAGCTAGGTAAGCAGATACTGCAGGTAGTTAGATGGTTAGATAAAATGGATGAGATCGCTGGATGGAACAAAGAGATGTTTTTCCATTTCTCTGTATCTTGCCTTTCTGTTGATTGCACACACTGAGACCAGCCACTAAGAATCACACTCGACTGAACCTCAAAGGTAACCTAGGGCCAATCATATATGTAGGCCATCGTGCATACACGTGCATATATTTGCTCAGTCTGTCTCTCACATCAATAGGCAAATGCAATGATACACACACGGACACACTCTGCTCTGTCACACCCACATGCATAATCACACGCAAGCAAGCAGCCCACATGGACTCCTGCTCACAGAGGAAGGAGCAGGTATCCAGGTCTGGAGTATGGTTTGCACGGACATAGCCATAGCTGTCAGTAATGGCTAACAGCTAAGGCTATGCTCAATAATAGTTACTATCATCAAGCTGGGAGCAGCAGTCCTCTGCTGTTTTTAACAAGATGCAAATGTATGTTCATCATATTTCAACAGAATATGAAAGGTTTATCCAAAGACTATTGTACCCCTATTTAATGAAGACCACTGCTGCTGAGGTGAAAAACATTCAGAATTAATAGACATATTGTCCTCCATCATCCGTCCATCCATCATCAATCGCTTATCCAAAGTTGGGTCCCGAAGTCATGCTGGAGCCTATACCAGCACCCATTAGGTGAAAGGCAGGTAAACACCCTGGACAGGTCCCCATTTGATCTCAGGGGTTCACCAGTTAGGGGTACCGTATCTCGGTCAAGCACAACTTGACATGCTCTCTGAAAGAACCAGGGATCAAACTACCAATCCTCTGACCACCAGATTACCACTTTACCACCTGAGCCATGCTGCCTCTGGTAGACATACTGGGATCATCATGATAATAGATAGATGACCACAGGTGCTATTACTTTTCCTGATACTCTTTCTAAAAGTAGCACCATCTCAGCCAGGGGATCCTGGGTTCGATCCCTACCTTTCTCTGTGGAATTAGCATGTGGGTTTCCTCCCACAGTCTGAAGATGTACCCGTTGGCTAAACCAGAGTTAATAGTTGATGGGTGTGAATGGATGATAGCGTGTTCAGACCCTGGGATGGGCTGGTGACCTTTCCCCCTGCACAACACCTGCTGGGGCTCATCCCTCACATGATCCTCAGTGGACTTAATGAATGAATGTTGTTTTTACTACTGCCACCACCACCTGTGCTCGTATGATGACTTGGTATATTATAGTTAAGAGTTGTGTACTGTTATTCCTGTCTTCATCAGAACTGTACTTGTCAACTGAGAGTGTTTTCTGCTTGTCTCTCCAGTCACCCATGGCTGCATAGTGTCCACCATCAAACTCTTCCTACCTGATGGGATGGAGGCACGCCGGCGAGCTGAGTAAGCATTCTCACTGGTTAACACCTATACGTGGGGCATTTTGATTGGTTATGGCAGACATACCCAGGATTTATGTAATTTATTTAGTTTTAAGCACCAACAAGCATCACTCTTCAGCTAGAACTGACACATGGAACCTTTTTGTTGGTTCTTTTAAACACAAACTAAGTCATAATTGGTTAACACAAATGAATAGATTATTTATATTTATCAGCACGGAAATTCAATCATGGTCATCTTGTACAAAATTTTCTATGAGGTGTTGGCAGTGTGCAACTCAGTCATAACTGAAGATCGGGTTGTGCTTTGAACTTGCATCAGTCTTCCTTTGCTTTCATGCATATTTTGTTATGCATGCATGACAATCTTGGGCTACGGTAGCTCAGAGGTAGAACACACACTTCAGGAACTAACGAACCAGAGGTTGCAGTTTCAAAGCCGCCACCGGGCGTCAGGATGGGCATCTGGCCTTAATCCCCAATGCCTACCCTGGGATGGCAACCTATCCCAGGGTGTTCGCCACCTGACTTCAGATAAGCAGTTGACGATGACATGATGTGACATCACTGACATATGGTGACCTTTTTAGCTTTTTAGGTCACCTGTACACGACTCATTTCGATTGGTCGATCTGATTGCATGAAACCTTCCAGCTGTTTTTTTCTCACTGAAGGAAAGCTCTCATTGGCGAGTGTGGCTAAAACTGGGCCTTTCTGCTTGTGTGTCAGGTGGCATTATTTTTGACGGAGGTGATGAGCTGTTGTAGATTTTTTTAACTGATGTAGTTTCTGCACATCTGGCTGCTCACACACACAAACACACACATGGACTGGTGCTGTTTCCACCTTTGTGGTGATGTGATTATCATTAGGCTGTTAATTATGTGGCCAATCAGACTGCAGGCTTAGCCGTCTTAGGTGTTTTATTGTTGTTTTTTTAGTTAACAAGAAAAGTAACTCCTTTTCCCCCCACCTGAACCCCCTGAGTGTCCTACTGCTGGGTCAGTCTCTTTGATACCCCCTCTAGAACATCAACAGGAAGGAGGAAGTGGTAGCATGTGTCTCCTCCAAGTCACATGACCACTAGCCCTCACTAGTCCACACATCATGGTCTGGTGGGGAAAGCACAGTGCTTGGCCGTCAGAGGAGAATGAAGCAGAGTACTTTCCCTTCACTTAACCAAGAGGCCTGGACCACCCAGAGGGGGACACTAGTGAACCCACAATACTTTATCCAACCTAACCCCTATACCCATGTGAGGCTTAGCCATTATGACCCACTAACTATGGACCTCTGGCTGTAATCATGTCATTTTCAATGCTTGATTGATCTCACCAAAGCAAGTACATTGTCACCACTATCATCATCATCATCATCATTACCGTACAAGAACCTAAAATGGTGCCGCCCTGCTGGGGACATGGACAAAGGCTCATACTACCCTTTGCTTGTTCAACACAATCCACCCCCACAACGTGGAGACCGATGGGGTCCTGTGAGACAGACCAACATCTTTCCAAGTCCCTTGGCAGTAGTAGCCCCTCTAGTAGTTCTGATCATGATGTTACCCAACCAATCTCTAGCTAATGGTCAGTCCAAGTCCAATGTGTTCTCTGCATTCAACTCATCCTATTGGATAGGAGCAGTGAGCACAGCCACCATACAGCCCTAGAGGAGCGGGTCAGGGTTCAATACCCTGCTCAAGGACACCACAAAAGGGTTTCTACAGGACCAAAGATGGAACCAGCGATCTCTGATCACTAGACGCCCACCCTACCTCCTGGGTTATGGCACCCATATGTTTGGTCTAGTGAGACTGTGGAGGAGCTGAGGTGATGCTTTCTCTGCCTGACGTGGTGCATTTCTCTCAGGAAGCCGATTGAAAGACACACCAGTTGGAGTTTAATCCTCTTTGGATTGTTGGTGTTGCTCTTTTTTATCAGGTGGACCACAGCAAGGGACATGTAATTCACCATCTCTCAGATAAGGGTGGTGAGAGATGCATGCTAGATAGAGTTCACCACTTAAAGAGTTGGTCATAGAAACACATGAGATGAAGATAGAATAACGAGAGACAATCCAGGTTACCAGACCAAAGCATGGGCCACCCCATGGACATCTAGCAAACACTAAGCTCACAAATGACACCGTCCTGTGCTCAGAATGAACCAGATACCTTCAATAAGGAGCAGCTGTCAAGAGGGACCAGGGACCTATTTGTCTCAGTCTGTTGTCACTTCAGATACACACGTCATCACATCACAGCCAAGCAGAAACATGACATCCATGTTCACAGCCCAGATTACACTGCTTGTCAACAAACAAGGTCTTAGCATCTTTTGCTTTTCTCCTTCCATGATCACTCACACCATGTGGTGATGTCAACACAAGTGTCAGGCAATCATGCCAGGAATCATTTATGAAAGCCAAACCTGTGGGCAGGATCACAACCCTCCATCCGACTGAATCCTCACTGCTAGATATGTGGAGAATGGCTGAAACTGTTCATGGTTATATTCAGTCTCAATCAGTCTCAATCCTGACTGTGACCGTCTGAACATCAGTGAGACATTATCACAGGATGGCATCCTGTCAAAACGAGCACCAAGCCTCAAAATAGCCTGAAGTGTGTTGCTTTCACGGTGGGACGAGGGTTTGTTCCCACAAGCAGGGTCTTGTCTGAAAGGGTTAAAATAAAGGTCGGACATGGCTGGGGGTCAGTCTATTTCAGATGATTGCACACAGCCCACTTCATTTCCGTCTGTGTGAAAAAGCCCTTGGCTGGCCGTCGGTTGGCCAGGTCATGTGTCTGGAGAGTGTGTTTGGTCGTCAGTGTTTGGTCGTCAGTGTTTGGTCGTCAGTGTTTGGTCGTCAGTGTTTGGTCGTCAGTGACCTTTATAGCAAAACAATTGTGGTCTGGAGGGAATGCATGGCAGGAAGGCTGGAAATTGGAACTCTCGAGTCCTCCAAGTTGCTGTTTTATTTTTTCTCAGTATGTTTTCAATGTGCCTCTTCATTCTATCCCTCTGTCTATGGCTCTTCCTAACCAATGCCTTCATGTACGGCAGTGTTGACCCCACATCTACTACAAGTAATGAGGCTCCTGCAGGGTGAAAGCTTTTCTCTTCTCAGATGACCTTCAGAGGCCCTCTGACAACATTCTGCAACTGCATCCCCTCATCTTCCATGATTTTGCGCCTTAAGTAAATTTGCCCAACAAAATCTGCCATCTGTGAGGACCTGCAGAATGAGAGAGAGCCCTTCTCTGGTTCCCTTGGCAGTTTTCACTCACATACTGCACCATGTGCCCCTTCAAATATGAAACAAGCTCACACACAAACCAGAATAAATGTCTGACATCGGTCACCAGGGTTATCCAGTCCCAGATCAGCATTTAATATGACAGAATTGACGTTCCACTATCACTTGATGGTTTTTTGCCAAAACAAAGTTCTTTCTCAGAGCTTCTCTGCACAAATCACTGGGCAATCAATAAAAAAGGTCCATTTTTAAATGTCACCATCAGTCCCTGTGTTGTGGGAGTGGACTCTGATTTAGATGGAGCAGGAGGGATTAAGGCAAGGTGTCCCTCGTGAAGTCCTGTGGTGGGATCAAACCCACGATGCCTGGCTTGTCATATCCATTCTACTGCTAAGCTACCAGGTTTCCCTTCAAATCAAATCCCTGTGTATTAGAGGAACCGTCTGCTCACTGCTGTGCTGTACATAACAGATTGCAAAGAGTGAAGTGGCCTAGCCAAACGTATCAGATATTTGGGGCATAAAGGCAATCTTTGCTTTTCCGGGTTTAGAACGCTCACAAAATCAAACATGAATCCTCCTGTGCTGTTGTGGCAGATTTGCCATTAAAGAAACGACGAGGTAGTTGTGAGCTCCAGGGAGCAGTCACCTCCATTGAAATAAGTCAGGTCTGTCAATTCCCAAAGCACAATGACTCATCATGAGCTGCAGAATACTTGAACACAGGCCTTTGTAAGGAAGCGAGGATTGATTATCCGTCATGCACATTTCAATTCTGTAGGTGAAACTTCCATTTCCTGGAAGGGCTAATTGTTGGGTGGTTTTTACTTCCATGGTACTATGTTGGAGGCTGATACTTTATATATTTTCATTTTCTGAACTGCAGGATTGAGATGCGGTGCAAAAAAAGAAAAAGAACAGAGTGCTAGCTAGCAGGTGATGGGGACCCCCCCACCACTCACAGCCCACCACCGGTGGAGACAACAGACTGGAGCACTCATGGAAAACAGTGAGGATAAAAGATCCACCATTTCTCTGGGATGGATTTATGAGTTGGAGATTTTCATCAAACAAGATGGTGCAAGAGGTCAAGAGAGAGAGAGAGTGATACCCCCAATCCCTCCACCATCACATACGCTTTATTCTATACTTCTAACCCTCTGTCCCTTTTAAATTCAGTCTCTAGTCTGTAATCCTAACCTTCACCATGAAAACCACTTGTCTGGATGGTCTAAGATGATTTGCTGGTCACTTCATGTGATTCCCACATTTTCATGTCGGTGTCGAGACCACATCACCATCTTTTAGCACTTGTTTTAAGTTTGCATGCAAATCTCCCTCTACTCAGGGATGGAGTGTTGACCCTAACCCTAACCCAGCCAAGGTGTTTCCCTGACCTTTGCCATTAAGCACCCGCATAGGCCCCAGCACCTCCCCTGACGGACAATAAGACCATGGGGAAACTTCTCATATGCACACATCCATGCAGCCACAATCTTAATATGTACAAACAACTTTGTCAAGTATGTCCGACATTACCTCAGCAGAACTTCTGCACATCAGCCTTTAGAGGGGGTAAAAAAGCCCTGCAGAGGGGTCATAATCTCCTGTTGAATGGTGAAACATTACAGTATGGCACTATTTAGGGGTTCTCTATTCTACATGTGTGGCAAGGAGCGCTGGAGCTCACTGGAACCATCAAATGTTTCAGATGTCAGAAATGGAAAAAGACTCCTGCCAGGAGAAAAAACGATACTCTACAAAAGGCTTATGGAAGTGAGAGGAGACCGGTGCCAGTTGGAATTCTATCTACACCATTTACACTTTCTCACAGAGGCTTTGAAGTTGGATGTGTTGTATGCAGGCCCAGCTGGGAGACGAATGAATAAAGTCCTCTCACAAAACATTAAATCTGTTCTTAGCATGAATCAAGTTCAGGCCCACAGCTTCCAGACCATGACCAGGCAGGATCAGGAACAAGTGGCGTGCTCACACACTCATTTCACATTGAGCCAATTTGCACGCGGTTGTGAGGTTCAGCCCAATTTTATAGGGAGACATTTTTATTTCTCTCCTCACTCATCTTGCCAGGATAAGATAAGATGGGCTAATAAAATGGCCTTTCAACGAGGTAATGACGGACACCTTGCTGTCAGCCATGGAGCAAACAGCAGCACAGTACCAGGCTGCTGATCTGTCAGCATAATGGGGCCATTTATCAAGGCCCATGGGTCTCTGCAGGGCAGGAACTGTACTGGCAGGGGTCTAATGGGCAGATGAGAGGACATCGTCAAGGCTATGAAGAAGCCATGTGGGGGCTTCATAACCTCTAACCCCCCCAACTCCTGCAGAACTCACAGGGATCTGGGTTATATTCCCTCATACTGCGATGGTCTTTCTTCCCCCTTTTCTCCTCTGTGAATATGAAAGCTGAGCTTTGTTGAGATGGATTTAACTTGTGTCTCTGGAAGGAGCAGTGGGCGGTACATTTGACACTTTAACATTCATTTCATGTTTGCCTTCAAAGGGAAGATTGAATGTGGGTCTCTGGCGTGTACGTCACTCAAGCTTTAATAGACAGCTGGCGTGATGTTCATGTATAAAAAAAGCCCCGATATTGTGGGGGTGCACACAGACTGAAGGGGAGCATGGTTGATTAAGGCTGGATGCCCTTCCTGATGCCTCGTAGTGGGATTGAACCTGTGATGTCTAGCTCACCATCTCCCTCCTTCCCTGCTCAACCTAATGCTCTACTACCACAGCTCCCGATTTAAGGTGGCCCGGCTCAGGAGGGAGAGCATCCATCTACTCACCTGTCCATCTACTCACCTGTCCATCTACTCACCGATCCATCTACTCACCCGTCCATCTACTCACCCGTCCATCTACTCACCCGTCCATCTACTCACCCGTCCATCTACTCACCCGTCCATCTACTCACCCGTCCATCTACTCACCCGTCCATCTACTCACCCGTCCATCTACTCACCCGTCCATCCACTCACCCGTCCATCCACTCACCCGTCCATCCACTCACCCGTCCATCTACTCACCTGTCCATCTACTCACCTATCCATCTACTCACCGATCCATCTACTCACCGGT
>OMLC01092399.1:0-10510 GCA_900302585.1 Regalecus glesne | reverse complement strand
GTGTCTGTGTGTGTGTGTCCATGT
This sequence comes from Regalecus glesne, assembly GCA_900302585.1. Lineage (NCBI taxonomy): Eukaryota > Metazoa > Chordata > Actinopteri > Lampriformes > Regalecidae > Regalecus > Regalecus glesne. Next base: position 10,486 of record OMLC01092399.1, on the reverse strand, counting down.
TGTCTGTGTGTGTGTGTAGCCGTCATAGAGTAGTGCAGGCTGAACACATTGTAGATGGAGGTCTGGTGTCCAGCGTTGGAGGTCTGGTGGTGGCAGGTGAATCCATTTCTCCTCTCAGGATCAGCATCGTCACCTGAAGAGACACAGGAAGAGTCTGAAGTCAACTACCAACACTGGACTGAAGCTGAACTACAAACACTTCCTGACATGTCTCAATAAAAGTTGTTCATTTTAAATCTGGTGTTTTCTGGTGTCTTCTGTCAGTCCCTCTTTCTAACAGAGGCTCCCCTCATCTCTCCTGACACTCATGATGATGTCCTAAGACACTCATTTACACACAGCCAGTCAGGCCAAAGGTCAAACTATAAACTCCACCTACTCTTGCTATTGACCCTAGCTTGTACCTGTCACTCAAAGTTCAGCTGGTGAAGGTTAATGAGGACCAGACCAAACCTCACAGTGCTTGACACACTGAGTACGTTAAGATAAAGGAACTAAAACAACATTCAAGCCTGTTTCTGACTGTCCTGTTCTGCTGGACATGGACCTTCAGCCCCAACACTGATCCCAGTCCACCTGTCATGTCTCCTTGGTTGAGTTTTTAGTCACAGAAAAGACCAAATAAAAACTCACTAAACCTGATTGTTGATGCTCTCATATTTACAGCTCAGCAACATACATGTGGTTCCTGTGTTAAGGTTTTCAAAGGCTCATGCTTACCTGCAGTATTGCTGACTGCCAGCAGGTGGCCATTCTTTTTGTTTGAGATGTATTTGCCGTTGTTTGCTCGAAGCGCCACCCTGTGGCCAAGCCACTCAACTGCAAACATGGTGTTGGCGGAGCTGCAGGATAAAGGTCAGATGAGAATCACAGAAGAAGACCAGGGAGGTCAGAAGAGAACCCATGTCAGGCTCTGCTTCAGTCTTAGCTGAGTCACTTTAGTTTCATAGGGACACTGATAGTCCTGCTGGCTGAACTGCCACATTTACAGAAACATAAGGGGCGACATAGCTCAGTGGGTTGAGCGGTCGTCTGGCAATTGCAAGGTCGCAGGATCGATCCCCGGTCCTGCATACAGCATGTCGAGGTGTCCTTGAGCAAGACACTGAACCCCTAACTGCTCCCCGAGCGCCACATGTTGGCAGCTCACTGCTCCTATACAATAGGTTGGGTCAAAAATCCAGAGAAATCCAAATTTCCCCTTGTGGGACTGATAAGGGAATCATTATTATTATTATTATTATTAGCCTAGCTTCACTACTCTCTCCCATGTCTTCATGCTGTGTCTGATCAGCTTCATACCTCTGGAGCTGCTACAGCTCTGCTCACCTCCCTGATTCTGGAGCACTGGTACCAGGATGCTCCTCCTCCACTCCTCACACCTCCTCTCTCTGGGAGAGATGGTGGTGAACAGTCTAGTTAAAACCTCCACTGTCATCTCTCCTGAACTCCTCCATGCCTCCATCTGGACTTGGGGCTGGCACAATAAATGGTTTTGCATCTTCAGCAGCTGAGTTCTATGTGTTTGTACGTGATGGACTATTTACTCACATTTTGGTGGCTATGGTCTGGATTCCTCCGTGGTCCACCAGGGCCCAGTAGTTACCCTGGCTAGAGCGGAACAGGCACTTCTTGGTCTGTCTGTCAATCTCCATCTGGAATGTCTCCATGTCCGTCTCCTCTTCCTGATTGGCTGAGAGGCATACTCCTGGGTGGGGCATAAGAAGGAATACAGGGTTTTTTAAAGGTCTTGACTTTGGCAGTTTTAACCCACTGAAGACAATCAGAAATGTGCACCATGATTCACAAGCATCCATCCATCGTCAGCCACTCAGCTTTAGCCAGGTCACCGAGTCATGGTGGAGCTCATCCCAGTGCTCATTGGGCAGAAGGTGGAGAAACACCCTGAAAAGGTCTCCACTCCACCTCAAGGCTTCGAAAGGCTTGGTGTCAAATCACATCCAGGTTACTGGACCCAGTTCTACTACATGAGCTTCCATTTCAGAATCCGAGTCAGTGTATGGGCCATGCAGGTTTTCACAAACATGGAGTATGACTCTGGTTTCATGGCTCCCCCAGGATGACAACACAACATTTGAGTTTGTCTACTTGGACAACATCTTGTAGCCAGTGCTCCAGAAACAGAACACCAACCGGCCAGCACATTCAGCAGGCCATCAGACTGACAACATGCTAAAAACATGCCAGAGAATAGACGTCAGTATCTACACGTGTGCTTCACAGGAACTCATTATCATGTACTAAACACTGCTGTCTGTTCACACACACACACACAGGCCCCAGAGACAGAATAAAGGAATAATGTCGATCCATCCATCTCGATGAAGGTGAATTTAGAAGACTGCTGTGAATCCCAACAGTCAGCCGTGTGTGTGGTGTGCCTATCTGCAAAGAGCAGGACACGTCCATCCCCGTGTCTTTCTTCTCCCTCATCTACAGCCAGTGTCAGGCTTGGTTTGCTGAGTCTGACGTGGTGTGCAGAGCGGCCTCAGACAGCCGTCTGGCAGGCTGCAGTAAAGCAGGCGAAGGCAGAGAAGGGAAGTATGGAAGGATGGAGGAAAGATGAAGAACATGACACCAGAGGAAGAAGAGTTTGGATCTGGTTGATGTCAGATACATCAGATGTCTGATGTATCTGACCATCTCTGACCCGGCCGGCTGGCCCTGAATATCTTATAAGATGATGAGCTCAGAGCCGGTCTCAGCCGCGTGCACGGTACCCATGCATTGAGTTGGACCAGAACACAGACCCACATCCAGGCCTGATTAATGCATCACTGATGGAGCCCTCTGACATCCATCATTAATGAATGGTAAGGTGATGCCACAGGCTGGCTACCTCTACTTGTCCTCCTCCTCTCTCTCCCTCCATCCCTCGGCTGGTGTGTCATGTGGTGACAGAGTTAGGGTTAGGGCAGACCACGCTCCTCTTCGTTCTCCGGGCAGAGTGGACCACGGTAGGAACAGAGAGAGTGACGAGGGACATTGTGACACACACGTGTGATGTCATGGGGGACAGCCAACAGGACGGGGGAGATAAATCCTGTCTGTCCAGCGTGTGGGTGTAGTTCCATGTCATTGACGTGGAGTTGTGACTTCATAGCAGCTGGCTGTGTTGTTACAGGGACATTTACTGCAAAATACAACACAGCAGTAATATCATTTGTTCCATTGGGACAGTGACTACTGATGCACATTTAGAGTGTAAGTACCCACATCTAGCCACCAGGTGGCTTTTCATCAGTTGTCCAAAGCACTGAGGGGTTCAGTTTCTTGCTCAAGGGCACTTCAACGTGCTTTCTCAGGGAAACGGGGATTGAACTACCGATCTTCTGAGACAATCGCCCAACCCACTGAGCTGTGCCGCCCTGAAGCATCAGCCTGAAACTTGATCTGTCAGCTCAGCCGGAGAGCTGATGGGCGACCAACACGTTCATTGGTCTGTGAACCGGGAGCCATGTCTGCCATGTCTGCCCTGATCCACTCTCATCCTGCATGTGTCTTCTGCCATCCATGCTAACGTCTCACGGGACATTCTGCTGAACAGTGCTGTCCTGAAGCTGGAGCTGTCAGCAGCATCAAGCTGGAGGAAACATCCCCTCCTGTAGAGTGAGGCCCCTTGATTTGGGTTGGCAGACACCTGCTGCCGGTCTCCATATGGGTGTCACTTGGCCAGACTGGCAGACAGCTCCCGTTTCTGAAAGCAGACTCCCCAAAGCCCTCCGTGAACAACCCACCAACTCATCATCAATAATTCAACACACTTGGCTCACCGGCCACACATGGGACTGTGTGGTGGAGGAAAGAGAGAGGCTGTGTTCCTGCGGGACATGGAGAGAGACGTAGATCATGGGTCATAGGAGCCATTGTTCCATGTGGGCGGGAAGGGAAGAGTGGGGCTCGCTTTGCTGGCATGGGACACTCACTGACTGGGACAAGCATATAAAACCCCTCCAAAGACACATGTAAGGTCTGTTGAGCAGGACTAGAAAGAAGAGCCACCGAACCCTAAAACCACCTGAACACAAGCCACCCATCCTCTCCACTAGCAGACACTGAGATCCCAGGAGAGAACCTTGGAGAACCCCAACCCAGTCAGCTGGCCCTGTCACCCAGTTCCCTGGTCTGGACCGAGACCCCGGAAGCCTCGCTCTCTACTGGGTCCTCTTCCTCCTCCAATGGGACACCCAGTGCCAGGGATGGAGACGCTTCAGACGGGACTGCGTCAGCTCTCCTTTGGGAGGGAAATCAAAGTGTTTCACAAGAGCAGGTGAATACGCCCCTCCTGCCACTCGCTGAGGGACGGCCATGGAAACGTCCCAGCAGAGTGAACCGTCCGCTGTGTCCATGTGCTCACACAGACAAGTTGTTGATGAGCAACCGTTAGAAAAGCCGTCTCTCAGCGTCCTTTGCTCTGTGAGTGAATGAGCTCATCCATCCAGCCCTCGTTCAGGAGGTCATCCCAGGCAAACACAGACGCAGGATCACTGAATGCTGTTTGAGCACCAGTGGGACACCCGATGAGACAAAGCTGAGAGACAGAAGTACGCCTGTCCTCTGCCCAGACCATGAGCACCATCCTTCTCCTCTCTTCTTCTGCTGGTAGTCTGATGGGTGAAGGAGAAGTCATGTCCTGAAAACGGTCAAACTCAAAAATATTTCCATCACAGATGACGGATCTGAGAAACGGCGGTCAGGCAAACAGAAGCCACCCGCGACTGAACCAAAGGCCTCTCTCTTTATGTGGAGCATGGAAATAAGAGAAAGATGACCAGGCATGAACATGAACCCTACAGGAACTCAACAAAACAAGTGCCCAGTAAAGAATCCCACTAACACTATGCTGGAAAAGGAGCAGGGGAAGCTCCTACTTATGATATCTCCTGCCCCCCCCCCATAAAGCCCCTGTAGAGTCCGTCCTACAGACCACATTGGGGGTGCAGTAGCTCAGTGATAGGCCAAGCTCCACCCGTGGTGTCCACCCCCACGACGTGGGGCTACTGGTGATGTGTAAACAGACCCCCTCACTGAGTTAAGGTTACATCTGCTGTCAAATGGAGACTCGACATGTTGGAAAGAGAGCCCCACACAAGCTCCTCCAGGGAAAGGTGGAGCCCAGTGAGCTGAGCCTGCCGGACTCAAGCCAACAGAAGGGTCAACATGAGCTCACTGGGCTCACATCTCCCGTGTCCCGTGTCTCCTTTTCCTGGAGAGACAAGGGACACACACACCAGAGAGCTTTACCCATAGACCCTCTCAGCTGTCAGTCACTCAAGAGGGGGCTGCTCCTCACCCCTGTGATTTCACAGGGTCCTAAAGCCCCAGTGCTTCCTGTGCACTGGTTAGCTCGGTGTCCTACAGGTGGAGCAGTGCCCGGCCTGACTGTGTGTCAGCAGGGTGACTGTGGCTGATGTTCCTGATGTCTACATGCACTGCATGTCAGCGTGGCTGAGACTCTGCTCAGCGTACTGAAACAAACCGTCAGTGACAGCATGGTGAGTGTGTGTGTCTTCCCACCTTGTCTTGTGGAGACGTAGCGGCCATTAGCGGCAATCAGCACCACTTGCGGGTGGCTCTCCTCCAGGTCGAACAGCTCATCTTTTCCCGGTTTGGAGCATCGTCCTGACCTCAGTGTGCCCGTCGGGCCCATGGGAGACAAGTACTTCCCCTCACAGTCTTTAAAGGCCAGCTTCCCACACTTCAGCTCCAGTGTGTATGCCGTGCCCCTGCCACTCTGTGCCAACAGCTTCCCGTCATGGCTGAGGAAACGGTTGTCCCAGGTCTTGAGGCAGTACTTCCCATCCAGGTAGACCAGGGTCAGGAGAGCTGCCACGCCCCACGGTATGTTCCGGTCCACGGCAATCTCCCCGTCCGCCTCCTCGGAGAGGTGGGCGTAGCGGTTGCGGGCCACTGAAAGTAGGTTGGCTTGTGGATGGAGTGCCAGGTGCACCGCCCACAGCTCAGCATCAGTGATCACCTGGGCGAAGCAGGACAGGTAGTCATGGGAACCGCCAAAGAAGCGATGGTACTGCTCCGACTGCAGTGCCCAGCGACCGTCTGACTGCGCCACAATGAAGAAGCGGCAGTCGGAATTGCGTCTGTCTGCCTCACAGGTGACTTTTCCATCCTTGTCGGAGGCCAAGTAGCGTCCCAGGTGACTACGGAGGTAGACCGCCTGTGGGTCCTGGGAGTCCTGCTCCAGAGTCCAGATCTGTTTCTTCTTCAGGCTTGGTGCTGCTGCATTCACCTGGACACAGAAAACCACTGAGATGAGACACAAACCTCCCAGAAAGCACATAATGTCCTCCAGGATTTTAAAACTGTGATGAGGAGTTTTTGGTGTTCAGTGGTTTTGGTGCCTACTCCGGACAAAAGGAGAAGTGTTGCAGGAGGACGACCTCATCACCTCAGACATCTCTCCTCATTCTCTTGATGTGTGGTGCACTTTTTCAAAGAGCCGAGTGAGATGGAGATGATGCTTTTAAAAAAGCAGCTGTGTGCTAAATATCAACACATTCGCTTCCCACCACATCGTATATGAACAGCTTTGTTTGACTGCCTGCACAACATGTGCAGGGCTCCCTTCTGTGTCTATGTGGAGCCGTCCATGACAGCTGATCCATGTCTCATCCCCTCCTGCTGCAAGTCGAGTGGGTTTGATTTGTGACACCATCATCACTAATCACTAATAAGCCTCAGTGGCTTCACACTGACACCTCCTGCTGTCCTCAGAGCCTCACATCAGGTGAACAACAACTCCCTTAAAAACCTTTAACAGGGAGGAAAACATGAGGAAACCTCAGGGAGAGCCACAGAGGAGGATCTCTGTCCCATGACGGACAGACGAGTGATGGATGATGTGTGTGCAGATATCTAAAATCCGTCCCTGTGTCCCTCCTTTCACCTCTAATGAGGATATCATGGTTTCAGAAAAAAACGTACATGTCTGACTTGCATATAGACTCAGACATGAATGATGGAGCCAATGTGCAATCCTTTCAGTTCAGCTGTTAGCTTAGAGGCTGCTAGCTCAGCGGTGTTCACATGTGCATAGACAACAGGGTCATCTGCAGATCTCGATCATGACACTGTTGAGGGAGATCGTCCACATGAAGGGCATCTCAGAATTCAACACACCACATCCTATGTGTTGAATAAGAAGACCTCCATGCCAGTGGTCTAGATGAGATGTTACAGTCAGTCTTGGCATTAGGAAGTCATGATTGACCGTATGGAATTCTTTCAATACGCAGATTTAGAAACACAGCACCAGACTCTCATTCTTTATCAAGGGTAGGTTTCATTTGCTCTTTTGCCTGCAGGGCAGCAGTTTTGGTGGAACCATTTGTTCTCCGGCCAAACTGCACACAGATTAGACCAAAGCTGCATGAACCGGATGAAATAAATCCCTGAAGTCATGTCTAGTCTGTGATGCTGCAGCAAGTTCTGCATGAAAAGACCCAAACACTACAATATGGCGACTGTCCTGCTCCATAATTAACCCAGAGAAGGTGAATCAGGTCAGCTGCAGTAATCCTCAGCTCAGACTGAAGATGTCTCCTGTAGGAGTGATGAAACATTGAGGTCAACCTCTCATCCAGATGAACAGATTCACATTCTTTGTGATCACACTGCTGACTGCTTCAGTGTCTTTCAGCTGAAGTGTCAGCAGAGCCAACACTGCAAACTCGGTTGCCATTCTTGGAGTTTCCCTTCTGTGTTCAAGCAAATAAAGGTAACTGTGAAGATGGATGAACAAGATGTCTACCTTGAAGCCGAAGGCCTCGGCGGTGAGGTAGCGACTCTCGTAGTTTATTAGACCAAACTGCAGCTTCAAGGGACGACTCCCATTGGTAGGCATGCTGACCTGGACAACCAGGAGAGAGGGAGGTGAAAACTCCATGAAGCTACTACTCCCACGCCACAGCATCCCTCTCCATCTCAGCGACACTGTGAAAGAGGGCTGTCAGAGGTGTGTAGGAAGCCCTGTGGGGCTCGTGGGTGATGGTGATAGAGCAGAATGGAGAAACAGGAGACAGACAGCAAACCTTAAGAGCTCCACACCCTCTCTTCTACTCACTGTGCTTGGCTTCGTCCCTCTGAGCAGGAGGCCGCAGTGGCACCTCACAGATCCTATGGGCTTTGTTCTTAAGCTCTACAAAGGCTCCTCTTGTTCTTTGTCCCCCTCCTCTCTCTGGTCTGGGACTCCTGGTTCTCTTGGTCCTCTCCTCAGTGTCTCCTAATGAGGATTAAAAGCAGCGAAGACTCAACCATGCCGGACTTTGACTTCTTTGTTTGGCTTCTGCTCTCTGGTCGACCCCGTCATCCCTCACCTGCTCTGCCACCTGACCTCTGCCCTCTCCTCCACCCACTGTCTGTCTCTCCCTCTACTCCCTACACTGTACCCTGTCTATCTACCTGTCTGTCTGTCTATCTACCTGTCTGTGTCATGGAAAACTGTCCAGTCCTCTTGTTCTTTCTTGTTCTCTTCAGTTAGTGGTGATGGAGGAAAGCAGCTCATCACTGCAGCTTCTGGATTCCTCCAGTCCAAAAGTCAAAGCCTCCATGAGACGAGGAGCCTCCTCCACCCTGACACACCATCTGTCTGTGGCTCTGTGTCCCTCTCTCCTCCCTATGTGACCCTGCCTGCTGGTGAGCTGGGGTTTTATCTGGCGCTCTGTGCCTCGCGACACAAAGAGCCCTGGGTGTGCACACAGGTGTGCAGAGTAACCAGAGTGCCCCGTGTGTCTCGGGCTGTGGCTCCTCTTACCTGCCAGGCTGCAGGTGGAGTTACACGGCTTCTCTGGTTGCAGCTCTGCACATCAACTGGAATGGGACATACATGTGTGTGTGTGTGTGTGTGTGTGTGTGTCATCACTCCATCAGCCTGGTAGGAATCCTGTCTGCAGGGCAGAGGCGTTGGTTCACGACCTCATCCCACCATCACCCACTCCCCGAGCCTGGCTGATCTACAGCCACATTCTTTTCCACAGTTACATCCAGACCGTCCAGGCCTCCTCAGCCACCGTCATCCAGAACCTAGACCTATTGAGCTCACACAAATCATCATGAAGTTGCCCCATCAGCTCTTCCAGTCGGTGGTAACTCTAGCTACGGTCCATCCATCATCAACCGCTTATCCAGAGTCAGGTCGCAGGGGAACTGGAGCCTCTCAGTGCTCATTGAGCAAGAGGCAGGACACAACCTGGACATGTCGCCAGTCCATCACAGGGCAGAGCAGCTAGAGGAACATCAAGAACAAAGACAAATAAATAAAAGAAAATTGATTCCCTTATCAGTCCCACAAGGGGACATGTGGATTTCTCTGTATTGTAACCCATCCTATTGTATAGGAGCAGTGAGCTGCCACCAGGTGGCGCTCAGGGAGCAGTTAGGGGTTCAGTGTCTTGCTCAAGGACACCTCGACATGCTTTCTGCAGGACCGGGGATCAAACCTGTGACCTCCTGATCAACAGGCAACCACTCTACCCCTGGACCCGTAGAGTGGGTCTTATTTTTGTACTTTGTGCTATCACAGATTATTTATCTTATAGGACAAGTGAATAGGACCACCAGACATCCCACACCAGGTCCAGTTCTGCCCAGTCACCTGAACCCAGTGTGTGGAAGTGGAGGTAAAAGTGATGATGTGAAATGTGGCCAATGCACAAAGGTTGAGGACATTACTGACATTGTGGTTCAGGATGGTGGTTCCCTCTTCACATAGATGACCTTTAACCCCCCTTTCAAACCAGCGTTCCTCCCTATCAAGGATGTGAACATCCTCATCTATGACAGAGTGTCCACTGGTCTGTAGATGGTGGAGACTGTAGAGTCCTGGTCTGTAGATGGTGGAGACTGTAGAGTCCTGGTCTGTAGATGGTGGAGACTGTAGAGTCCTGGTCTGTAGATGGTGGAGACTGTAGAGTCCTGGTCTGTAGATGGTGGAGACTGTAGAGTCCTGGTCTGTAGATGGTGGAGACTGTAGAGTCCTGGTCTGTAGATGGTGGAGACTGTAGAGTCCTGGTCTGTAGATGGTGGAGACTGTAGAGTCCTGGTCTGTAGATGGTGGAGACTGTAGAGTCCTGGTCTGTAGATGGTGGAGACTGTAGAGTCCTGGTCTGTAGATGGTGGAGACTGTAGAGTCCTGGTCTGTAGATGATGGAGACTGTAGAGTCCTGGTCTGTAGATGGTGGAGACTGTAGAGTCCTGGTCTGTAGATGGTGGAGACTGTAGAGTCCTGGTCTGTAGATGATGGAGACTGTAGAGTCCTGGTCTGTAGATGGTGGAGACTGTAGAGTCCTGGTCTGTAGATGGTGGAGACTGTAGAGTCCTGGTCTGTAGATGGTGGAGACTGTAGAGTCCTGGTCTGTAGATGGTGGAGACTGTAGAGTCCTGGTCTGTAGATGGTGGAGACTGTAGAGTCCTGGTCTGTAGATGGTGGAGACTGGAGAGGCCTGGTTTG